>JXCR01083714.1:83626-96699 GCA_002079205.1 Phalaenopsis hybrid cultivar | reverse complement strand
TGCTGATCAACAGCCGATCCGGATAAACTTGATGCATCAAAATATTATTTCATCTTCTAGTAATATTGACTGATAAATATTAATTTCATTCCCACTAAAAGTGCATATATTTATTTCACTAGTTTAGATCATTTTATCTTTTAAATTATTTTTTATTTTCTTTTGAACTTATTCTTTATAAAATGCAGACAAGAAAACTAAAGAAATTACTGGAGACCACATTAGGGTGGGATTTTGTGTATATGGATGCCATGTTAGATGAAGATGATGAGGTATACATCCAGCACATTGCATCCCATCCACTTATTTGAATAAAACATATTTGTCCTAATGATATAATTTACCATTTGCAGTTTGCTCCAGTTGTGGTACCTTTAAATGAAGCAACTCCAATGTCCCATGATGGTCAAGCTTCTTAGGGGTTGGTATGTAAATTTCTGAAATGAAGAACTTCATTTAACTTATGATTGTATTGTTTAGATTTCCCTAACTTCACATCCTTGAATATGCCTTGTTCTAATTTGGAACATGATTAGAGGAATTCAATTAAAATTTATCAGGAAAACATTGTAGAGGAGGTGTAAAGCTCACCACCTGGGGGTTTGGGGGCTGAAAATGTATCTTGTATTTGTGATTATTTTGTTAAGAATATTGTTATGAAAATCTTATTTTAATTTTTGTTCACTCAAGGTTTCCTCTTTGTAATGAAAGTAGGTATACTGTTATGTTATTTTGAGACTTGAGATTGTGATTCTTCATAATTAATTGGTAGTGGAATTTGGAAGGGCCACAATAGGATGTGACCATCAATTTGGTGAACTTTTACATAAGATTTTTAGAGTAAAAGCCCGAAATAGTCATCTGACTATTAAGAAGTGTCCAATTTAGTCCCAAAATTTTAGAATGTTTTAATTCAGTCTTGGATTATTAAAAGTTGATTTAAATTAATCCTAAATNGGTCTACTGAACTGAACTAAGTCTGCGTGTTTCACCTATGCTGCTGAATACTCCCAAAGTAATCCATAGTCGACTTAACATGATCTGAAGCAAGGGTAACCTGACCTCCCTAAACTGTGGTGGAGCTTGTGGTAAGGTATTGACCGTGATAATCTAAAATGCTTTCTGTCCTGCCCGTCTCATGTTTGGAGCTGGCGTTTTACTCTTATCATCCCCTGACATCCCAAAACTAGCTGCATTGACGTTTCTTTGCAGGCAGAGGTGCTTGTAATCTAGTGCTCCTATGTGCTTCTCATCATTGGTAAAAGAATAAGTGTTTTGAATCTATCATGCTGAGTCTTGCTGTCAAATTGTCACGGTTTCTAAAAAAAAATGGCAAACATCCATGGGAACCACATCCCACTACACTTGATCTTGCAGCTGACTCCCAATCGAAAAATTCACTAAGCACCTCCTGTTAATCTTGACCTTGTTGTTCTTCTTCAGCCATATCAGAGAATATAACTGCGAGTGTTTCAGAGTCATGAGGCCCAAAATCTTTACCATTTGTGTTGACGCTATGTTCTTAGTGCTCCATTCATCGATGATGAAACTATGTACCTTCTAGTTCACGATGAAACGGGTGTAGAATATATTGTGACAAAGCCACTGCGAATCCCTCATATCATCATTCTATAGGACCTGTCGAACCACGAGCATCTCACCCTTGTCAGGTGGAATATGATGAACCTTACCCAGTTGTATAGATGTCTCCTCGTCGCTAACCTCCTCCACGTCACCCTGTTAGGTAAAAGATATAACTCTATTCATTAAGTAATTGGAGGCGATGTACCCAAATCCATGGATATTGAAACATTTTATGGTGAGGATTGTAGTAGGCATGCTACTCTTTTCATGTTTCATCTCACTCATAGTGGCTCTATCTTTTATGTGAACTAATTTTCTCAACTCTTTAAGGCTTGCTTGTGTTGGTTCTCCAATTGTGAGTGGCTGCCTAATTGATGGTGGTTTCTTGCTCTGTTTCTACTGCCTTTTCACTTTCAATGCTAGGTTCTAGACATCTCCAAGTGAACAATATGGCTGCAAGTGCACCACATTACTAATAGTAGTTTTCAGGCCCCATAGTAATGGGCTATGAAGTGTTTTTCTGGCTTGACCAAATCACTTTATTTGTAATTGGTTAAATTGCGTCGTGAACGCTTCCATTGATATGTCTCTCTGTTGCAAGCGACAAGGGTCAGAGAAACATATTCTGGCGATAGTGAGGATGTATGTATGTTCTCTACATCACTTTATGCATCTTCTCCCACTTGGCAATCTTGTCATTGCTTTCTCTCTTCATCTACCTCTACATGTTGGCTCCTCACCAGAAGCTGCTCTTTCTCAATTGTATAGCTGCAAGATCACCCTTTTATCTTCTGACATCTTTTTGTATTCAAAGATCATCTCAATATATTACAACCATTCAATAAAATTATTTGGATTCATGCCTCCATCAAACATTGATAGATCTATTTTTATTCTAAAGTCCTTGTGTCCTCCATATGTGGGCTCCTCTCTTAGTTTCATCTAATATTGGATGTTAAAGTGTCGTAGCCTTTATTTTTCATCATTAAAATACTCCCTATGAAAGGGGTTGATATTCTTGTCTTTCACCCCGTCAACTTTCCCTGTTACAATCAAGGATAATTTTCTCCTTGGTTTTATCCTCAATGTCCGCAAGCTTCCTCTAAAGTCGGTGGATCTCTTGTTGTATCTCTTCTAGGATAAGCTTGAACATGTATCTCCTTGTTGTCATGGCTAAGGTTTAGAGTTAAGGGTAAAATTGGGTGTGGAAAATTTATTTTCGTTTGCTGATTTTAAAAATCAGCAAGGGAAAATTAGAGTTAGGTAAATATTTGGCTATGGTCTAGAAATATGAAAGAAAATTTTCTGGTAGAGGGGCAAGAAGGATGCTAAGAAACCTTAGGATATGACTAGAGTTAGGCTATTTTTTATACCAAATGTTATCAAAGTTAACCTAAACCATAATAGCAATGAAATAATTTTTGTTGAAATACAAAAGGTTATAAAAAACAACTCTTGGTGATGTGTTTTAAGGGGTGGTCGGTGACAATAGTGGTTATTTGTGGCAGCACAACAAGGAGATGTGGGTAAAAAGTGGCCAGAATGGCACATGGGGTGGGGGGGATGAGGGGCGGATGGGGATTTTGGTCGTGGTAGTCACCACCTCAGAGTAAGATATAGTTGGAGCACCACATATTCTTAGATACAACCTTAATAAGGAAAAACACATGGAGATATAAATCTCAAATTAGAATTAACCAAAAGCTAAACCTTAAACAACAAGCAATGAATTTGTAATAAGATAGGTGGGAGAATATGGGAGAATATGGGAGAAAGAGAGTGGTAAATCCTGCTCACAACTCGAGCCTAAACAACTAATTGGTCCAGCCTCTATGCTGGACCGGAACCTCCAAGCTAAACTGTGTTGAACTGGTCCAACAATAGCCCTCAAGTTAGTAGAGTTGATGGACAAGCAAGCAATACTTAGTGTTATTATTGTACACCTGAATTTGAATATTTCCTTCAACATTCTCATTAAATAAACCATTACATGCATGATGAAAGAACTAGTCAGCATGTGAAAGAAGCGCTTTTCTATTAGAAAATTCAAATTTTATGCTCAAATTTTTTTAATCCTAAAATGTTTGTTGAAAAATATAATTTTATGCTCAAGTTATTTAATTCCAAAAATTATTGTTGACAATATCATTGAGTTCAATTCAATCACATGTTAGTACGGTCTTGTTGACATCGATCATGATTAAAAAAAGAAACATTCATGCATCAAGTTTGCTACTATCTCTTTTTTGAAATTGAAATCATGATAGAACCCCATTTTTTTTTCTCATATGTTATAGAGAGGGAATTGGAAGAGGTTCAGGAGGAAAAAAATGTGATGGTCTTATAAGAGAGATACTTGAGAAGAAGACATATAGAATGAAGTGCGAAACAAATGAAACGGGGGCTATGTATTATATATGGATATGTATTTTTGACATTCTAGGCTTTATTTAATTTATTATTTCTTATGCCAATACAAGCCTTTAATGTACCATATATGGATATGTATTTTTGACATTCTAGGCTTTATTTAATATCAACCTTTCATACTTGATGCTTTCTTAAACTAAATTTGACTTTCATCAATAATATATTAAAAAATATCCTTATGTATGCACTTTTTTTTTTATAGTTTTATGAGCACTTGAAACGAATTTTTTAGAAAATAACTCAAACATTTTTGNTATGGATATGTATTTTTGACATTCTAGGCTTTATTTAATTTATTATTTCTTATGCCAATACAAGCCTTTAATACACCATATATGGATATGTATTTTTGACAATCTAAGCTTTATTTAATATCAACCTTTCATACTTGATGCTTTCTTAAACTAAATTTGACTTTCATCAATAATATATTAAAAAATATCCTTATATATGCACTTTTTTATATAGTTTTATGAGCACTTGAAATGAATTTCTTAGAAAATAACTCAAACATTTTTTTGAGAAAGTTTTTTATTTAATTAATATAAAGTTGCGACTTAATTTTTTTTCCTAATATTATCGTCCAATTTGCTTTAGATAATATCCATATTCTTTTTACATGTCTTTTTGTCTCAACGCAAATACTCACCCATAAAATCTTGAGTCTACTTTCTATTCCTTAATTATTTGTATAGAGCCTCAAGTTTCAACACCATGTTCCTTTAATTTACCAAAAACAATAACCATATATTCTTTAGTACTTTATAATTTCAAAAAAAAATAAAAAATAATGACTTTAATTTTACTCATAATTTTATGAATTTTGAGAAATAATCGATAGTGACATAATTTTATGAATGTTGAGAAATAAACGATAAAATATAAATTCAATTGTTGTGCCTAACTTACGGNTCAAAGCAAATACTCACCCATAAAATCTTGAGTCTACTTTCTATTCCTTAATTATTTGTATAGAGCCTCAAGCTTCAACACAATGATTCAACTAATGTTCCTTTAATTTACCAAAAACAATAACCATGACCATATATACTTTAGTGCTTTATAATTTCAAAAAAAAAAATAATGACTTTAATTTTACTCATAATTTTATGAATGTCGCGAAATAATCGATAGTGACACAAGTGAGAGGTGATTTTCTCTAATATTACGTGACTCTTGTCAGAGATGCATGATGAATGCTTATATCTAATTTAGTTGCCATTAAGAGGGCCTAATCTCCTAGAAAAAAATACACCACTTTCTATACACTAGTGATAAAGAAAGACATAGAAGGAAAACTCCTTTCTACATACAAAATATTTGAGTCCATCTCTAAAACTTAGACCTTGATATCTTCTAAGGTCATATAAGGATCATGNCACTAGTGATAAAGAAAGACATAGAAGGAAAACTCCTTTCTACATACAAAATATTTGAGTCCATCTCTAAAAATTAGCCCTTGATATCTTCTAAGGTCATATAAGGATCATAAAGAAAATGATTTTAAAGCTTATGTATGATGATTGATCATTTTAAAGTTAAAAGTCGAGGGGGTTTCACTTAGGCAGAAGTCATATACATTAGGCATCATAGATATTGATTGAGCATTAGGACATTCTTTTTGCTTTATGTTTATGCTAGCCCAATAGTTTTCCTTCTATTTTCTTTATTTTTTAAAATATTTTTAACTTTCTTATTTAAGAAAATTAAATAAAAAATATAGAAGTGAGAGCNATTCTTTTTGCTTTATGTTTATGCTAGCCCAATAGTTTTCCTTCTATTTTCTTTATTTTTTAAAATATTTTTTACTTTCTTATTTAAGAAAATTAAATAAAAAATATAGAAGTGAGAGTATGTGTTTTATTTAACTAGCACTAAAATGAGAGTGAAAAATTTGATATTTATTGTCTAGATCATTTAATTGATTTACAACTACTTAAAATTAAACAAAAAATTATATTACATTATTTGCTAGGCTTTAAGAGGCATGGGCTTAGAAGGCCCATAAGACCAATTAAATGGGCCAGTGCTGTCCACTCAAACTAATGAACAAATGTGCCTACGCAGGCTACAGCAATTTTCCTTTTAAGCCTATTTGACTTTATTACCCTTCAGTTTTAGGAAGAACTAGGGTATGGATGTAATTTTGCTGTAGTTCCGGCCGAGAACTTGTTCAAATGGCGGCACGTGGCATTGTCCTAATAGGCTAGTCCTGTAGGGCTGTAAATTAATAATTATTTGCACTGAATATCTAGGGCTGTCAATTTGGCTCGTTGTTNTTACCCTTCAGTTTTAGGAAGAACTAGGGTATGGATGTAATTTTGCTGTAGTTCCGGCCGAGAACTTGTTCACATGGCGGCACGTGGCATTGTCCTAATAGGCTAGTCCTGTTGGGCCGTAAATTAATAATTATTTGCACTATGAATAAATAGGGCCGTCAGTTGAACAACTCGTGTTCGGCTCGTGCGTTAAGCCTAACGAGCCGAACACAAACAAATTTTTAAGCTCGAAATGTAAACGTGCCGAACACGAACAACAGTTTGTTTGCTCGTGTTCGGCTCGAAATGACTCGAAAAAAAAAAAAATCNTGACCTTTGCGGTCGGTCCGCGGGCCGCGGGTTGACCCTTCGGTCGGTCCGCGGGCCGCGTTTCAGGATACACAGCTTATCCTGAAACGCACAAGCTGCCCCAAACGGACCCTAAATTTGTTGGGCTGTTTTACTTGTAAGGTTAAGGCTGTAAGACCCACTACTAGGCTTCCCTCACCTTAAGGTTACAAGTTTAATTTATGTTCTTCCGAAGGATGTAATCTTCCTCAAAATTTATTCAGGCTAGTACAATGCCAACAAGCTATGAAATTATGCTTAACTCTCTAGCATTTCCATGACATAGCTGACCAAAATTTGAGCCAATTTACATATTAACATGTCCAGAAATTAAAATCACAAACTAAAAACCTTAAAATCTTAGACATGCTTTGAGTCAAGTTGTAACTTGTGGAAAATTGATCGCGAAGAAGCAAGCGATGTGATTATGTACTTTTGAATTAGCCGATGAAATTGGTACAACTAATCCTCTACTGCTGAACGAGGCAACATTAACCTCGAAAGAACATCTTTGATTCACGATCTTGTTCTACTCGTGATATATTGAGACAACTCATAGTTGTTAATTAGGTTCTTTGGATGTTGCCATTCAAAATCCTCTTACATTGACAAATTGGGCTAGCCCTTGTATGTTAAATGATAAAATCATGAGATATTGATCAGACCCCTCTCCATTTCCCTAACATTTTTCCATTAGTTATATCAAACATAAACATTAATTCTTAATCTAAAATTTATCTTAAGCAACCTTTTTAAGAAAGTTACCTTTCCATGAACTGAAGGGATCATAACTATAGGAGCTTCTACCCATAAGAAGTCGACCTTATGTCTAAATTAACCTTGAGCAAATATGAGGGAAATCTTGTTATTATAAAGTCTAATCCGCCTCAAGCAACTTCTCCTATACATTGAAGAGATTTCAAGAGAAAGATTTGCCTTTCCTTGGCATTCATTATCATTTTTTTGGGAAGAAGTCAGTCCCAATCTCTCCATCAACTAAATATCGACAATGATCTATTTCTTGTTTCTTCCTATATGCAACCAAACAAGGCCTAAGTTGAAGAAATTGGATAAATTTTACTTGTTCAAACTTGTTTATTAGTTTATTTTTTATCTTTGGGCTATAATTAAGACGAACTAATTATGTTTTTAATTACATTGGTTTAAACATTTAACTTTATTACTACACATAATTAGAGTTCCATAGTATGATTTAAATTAACATAACTCAGGGTCTGTTTGGCGCAGCTGTGGATTATTTATAATCTGCTGATAAGCAGATTATTCTGATAATCTGATAATCTGTAGATTATCAGAATAATCTGGCTTGCTGTTTGGGCCAGCTTATTCAAACTAGCTTATTGGTGGTTAAATGACATTACTGCCCCTATGTGATAAAACTGTTTGGGGCAGCTTATTTAGAATAACTTATTTGTAGAAAAAAAACATATGTTGCAGAAACATACGATAATGATNATCAACAACATAAAGTACTAATCGAATCAAGCTTAGACATATAAAGTTCACAAATATGAAAGTTTAGGCATTTAAATACAAAACAAATCATTCTACCAAAGCTTAAAAAAATTTTCCATCAGGTATGATGCCGTGAATTCGAAGAAGCAAGGGCAGGTACAGGCTGTAGTTGGCTGTAGATGTAGCTGGATTTTCGTGAAATGAAACAAAAAGGAGGAATTGGAAATGAAACAAAAAGGCTGTAGATGTAGCTGTAGCTGGATTTCCATAAAACGAGAGCGGTGATCGACGACATACCTGATGTGCGGTAGAGATCGAGGGTTGCGGGGCGAGGTTCGATCCGATCTGCAGAGGAACGGTAGAGAGGAGCGTCAGGCCTTCGATCCGATCTGCGGGCAACAACGAGAGCGGCGATCGACGACAGCGGAGCGAGCTGCGGAACGGGACGGTTGTCGGTCGTGAGATCTAGGGCTTCCGGAGACTTCCGGAGAGAACGAGGGCTGCGGGGTAATAATCGCACGCCGAACGCTGAACGCGGGAGGTTGGGAGCGTCGAAGGACCGAACGGAAGAAGTAGGATTTTAATCGCTGCGTTTAGCGATTGCAGGAGCGAACGCCCGAACAAACGCCGACACGGCGTTTCGAAAACGCCGGACGCGGAGAAGAAGCTGCGCCAAACGGGACCTCATTAGGTGTCATTTAAGTTGTTTGGTAAAGTTCAAATATTAATAGGTATATTTATATATATGCTCATAGATAAGTTTTATGAGTGGGCTCAAAAAGATACCCAACCCACATGATACAACACAAACAAAAAAATAAAAATAAAAACCCAAAAATAGATGGTACATATAAGATCAATCGGGATGACCCAATTTAGTTCTGCCTCTAGTTCTCGGAAGGGAACCAGCCAACAAATTGGTTGGTGCGTACCTTTGCCCGAAGTAACCAAAGTATCATCCATTAGATTCCTTAGTTCAAGTAGATCTCCATTCTTCTTCTTCCTCCTGGAAATGTAGACCTGTCATTCCTCATCCGAAAATTGTTGCTTATTCGGATAAGGTGGTAGTGCTGTAGTAGAAAGATTGCCAACATTTGTACCTGCAGGAGGTTCAAGTGTGTGTGAGGTAGGAGTTGTAACCTCTACTTCTGATACTTCCTGAAGTTGGGGAGCTGCAATGTTCTCCTGATTATTAGTCCGTGTAGGTAGGGGTCCTTCAGTACTGTTTTCAACAGGGTTTTGCTCCACAGGGCCATCCAGCTCCTCATCAATCGTTGAAACAGTATTTTCATGGGGAGGGTCCACAGGGGCAATCCTGTCCTGTGGTAGTTTTCTATCAAGGTGGAACAAATATGTCCAGAGCAGTGGTGTTTGATCTATCCTTATTTACTTGATCTTTAGATTTCAAATTAGGATGAAACTTATGAATTTTATCAAGAATATGCCTAAACATCTTACAATGATAACAATAAGGAGGTCTATGATCCATGACGATTTGTTGCCAATATTCATTATGAGTTGTGCCTAACCAGACTTCAGTAACATCAGGTAAAGTAATATCTCTTTCCACAAGTATTCTGGCCACAAAAGATTTGATTAGGTTGAAAGTGGGTAGATCTAGCTTTATAGGGTCTCCAAGTATGACCAATAGAGTAAAGAACATGATGAAAGTGCAGCTTGAGACCAGGTAGACTAAACTTTACCGGTACAGTAGGAGGTTTATGATTGGGGTCAAAATCAGAAGACTACTTGAGTAGCTTCATTGATTTACCAGTAATGTTAAAATATTTTTTGGAGAAAATCCGAGTGTAGTCTTCAGCCATGGTTAATTGAATCAATACATGTCTCCCATCAATGAGTCACACTTTCCACTTTCTTGCTAATTTGAGATCATCAAAACTTTTCCTGATAACTTCCATAGGTGGGTGTTCCCACGAAAATTTTTTAATAAAAATAAATTTGAATTTCTCAGTCATGGTTGAAATCTCTAACTCAGAGAAAAACAATGCTGCTTTCCTATTTTTCCTGCTTGTATTCTTAATAAAGGGGCAATCACCTGTATTATCACGATACTCCTTATAACTCGAGGGGAAGATAACCGCCGTCTCCACCTAAGATATACCCATCACGTGGGCAAATGAGGCTTTGTCAGGTTCAATCGAAGAAGAAGGAAGTTTCATCACAGCAAGGAGAAGCCCCGTTAAGTCGGGTAGAGGGCAAAAATGATGTGTCGAAGATGGTCGGGGCGAAGCCGCAGAACATTCACAACTCGATGGGGTCCACGAAGACAGACGAAAAGCCGCACAGAAGACATTAACCGCAGAAAAGGGTGCCTCGGCGAAGCTCAACGAAGACGACGTTGAAGCCCTTTGTCGTTGGGCAGGACAAAACAATGACGAGTAGGAGGAGACGACGTGCGCAAAAAGCCGAAGGAGAGAAGCCCTTCGTCGTCGAGTATGAGAAGACCTTCGTCGTCGAGTATGAGAAGACCTTCGTCGTCGAGCACGAAAGAAACGATGGATTGAAAGCCGAAGGATTCAAACCAGGGAATCGCCATCGGGCGAAAACCTAGCAGAGCAGCCCGACACAGACGCCATATATATATATATATATATTATAAAAAGCCCAAGGCAAATTTATTGAACAGAAAAGTGTACAGATAGGTTGTATGAGTGGACCCAAATAAACACTCAACCCATACGGTGCAACACACACAAAAAGAAAAGAAAATAAACTTCAAATCTAAAAGTAGATGGTACATATAAGATCAACCAGGTCGACCCACTTTAGTTCTGCCTCTGCCTCTGCCTCTAGTTCTCGGAAAGGAACCAATTAACAGATTGGTGAGGTGTGTACCATTGTCCGAAGTAACCAGAGTATAATCCATTAGATTCCTTAGCTCAAGTAGATCTCCATTCTCTCGTGGAAGTGTAGACCCTCCATTCCTCATCCGAAGATTGTTGCTCATTCAGATGAGGTGGTAGTGCTGCGTAGAAAGATTGCCAACAGTTGTGCCCACAAGTGTATGTGAAGTAAGAGCTGTCGCCTGTACCTCTTATACTTGTTGAAGATGGGGAGCTACAAGGTTCTCCTGATTGTCAGTCCATGTAGGTAGGAGTCCATTATTTTTTTCAGCAGGGTTTGAAAGTATAGGTTGCTCAGCAGAGCCATCCAACTTCTCATCGATCGCATAAACAGTATTTTCAGGGAGAGGGTCCACAAGGGCAATAGAATCAGACACCAAATCCTATCCTGTTGTAGTTTTCTCTCAAGGTGGAACAAATATATCCTTAGATCCATCCTTATTCATTTGATATTTAGATTTCAAATTAGGATGAAACTTATGACATTTATCAAGATTATGCTTAAATATCTTACAATGAGAACAATAAGGAGGTCTTTGCTCAATGACGATTTGTTTCCAATATCCATTATGCGTTGTGCCCAACCAGACTTCAGTAACATCAGCAAAGTAATATCTCTTTCCACATCTTTTAATGATTTGATCACTCATAGTTACATCTCTGCCACTAGCTCTACTACTATGAAAATTACATTCCATGTATTCAGTTTTAGATCTACTCAGACAAAAGCTTTTAGACTCTAATGTAGACCTCAATAATTTAAGTTTTTTGTGAACTATTTTTCTTGCCTTATCTACAAGAAGGATATCATCAGTGAAAACCATACACCAAGGTACATCCACCTATAAATGTTCAATAAGAGCATCATTAACTAAAGCAAAAAGATATGGGCATAAAATTGATTCCTCATGCAATCCAACTGATGTAAGAAAATACTTGGTCAATTCTCCGATTCGAACACAAGTAACTGCTCTATTGTACATATTTTTAATGATTTGAATATACGTCATATCAACACCTTTTCTTTTTATAAGTCCCCAAAGAACCCTTGAAACCTTTTGTAAGTTTTTTCTATTCCAGTTTCATAGAGTCCCCAAGTATGACACCAATAGAGTAAATAACCTGATGATAAAAAAAGTGCAGCTTGAGACCAGGTAGACTAAACCATACCAGTACATTAAGAGACTCATGATTGGGGTCAAAACTAGGAGACCACTTGAGTAACTTCATTGGTTTGCTAGGAATGTTAAGATATTTTTTTGGAGAAAATCCTAGTGTATTCTGCAGACACGGTTAACTAAATCGAAACATGTCTCTCATCCATGAACACCACTTTTCACTTTCCTGTTAATTTGAGGTCATCAAAACTTTTCCTGATAACTTTCATAGGTGGGTGTCCCCACTGAAATTTTCCAATAAGAGCATATTTGAATTTGTCAGTCAGGGTTGAAATTTCTGACTCAGAGAAAAAGAGTGCTGTCTTCCTACTTTTCCTGTTTGTATTCTTAATAAAGGGACAGTCATCTGTATCGTCATGATTCTCTTTATGACTTAAGGAGAAGACAACCGCCATCTTCTTCTGAGGATTACCCACAACGTGGGCAAATGAAATTTTGTCAGGTTCAATCGAAGAAGAGGGAAACTCCATCGCAGCAAGAGAAGCCTTACAAGTCGGGCAGAGGGCAAAAAGACAAGCTGAAGAGGTCGAAGCGAAGTTGCGCAGAAGACCGAGTTCGCAGAGACTAAGTAGTGGCTCGACAGACAAACCGTAGCTGAGGCGACACCGCAGCAGGAAGACGAAACCGCAGCAAGACGAGGCAGAGGCGACACCGTAGCAGGATGACGAAACTGCAACAATCCTACTAACCGCAGCTCCATAGACACGAAACCGCAACAGGAAGACGCCGAGGCCCTTCGTTGTTGGGCGCGAAAGAGAAAAGGACGATCGCGAAGGAGATTGCGAGCGAAAAGTCCTTCGTAGTGGTCGTCGAATATGAGAACTTCGTCGTCGAGCATGAGAGGGTGGATTGAAGGTCGAATCAAACCAGGGTTTCGCCATCGGGCGAAACCCTATCAGAGCAGATCGCCGACGCCATTTTATGATATATATATA
>JXCR01083714.1:51892-70459 GCA_002079205.1 Phalaenopsis hybrid cultivar | reverse complement strand
TTTTTGAAGTTTTGGGGACAAAATAAATAAGAAAAGGCCCCTATTTTCCTACTTATCCACGTCAACCTCGTACTTGTCGAATGCGCCACGTGTCGCTGCGTGATTGGCACCGCCATCCAGGTCATTCCCCCCCTTATCGGACCGTGGTCTGTCCGACGCGATCAGGGCCACCCGATCAATACACGCTCGATCTAACGGTCATGGGTCATCGTCCCAAACGAACTGGACCCGAAAACCGTCCATTTTAAAACACTAATATCTCACTCAATTCTTAACAAAATTGATTGAANTATATATATTTATGTCTAAGTTTAAATCATAACACCTCATGTGGCAATGTAGTTAGTGTCTTTTTTGTAGAGATTTGTCCAGGTTGGAATCCAACACTTTACATATATTTCTCTCAATTTTAGTTTAACGAGTCAATTTCGAGCCGAACACGAACACAAATATTTAAATCAAGCATAACACGAACACACTGTTCACGAGCCGATTTCGAACACGAGCCGATTTCGAACGAGCCGAACACGAGCCAAGCCTGAGCTCGCTCAAGCTCGGCTCATTTACTAATAACTCCTTTTTTTTGTAAGAAATTAATATATAGTCTTTTAGTTTTATAATTCAATAAGTTTAATAAAATTGCAAGGATTTTTCAAATTTTCAAAGAAATTTGCATCCTTATTTACTTAATAGTAAAAAGACTTTGGTTGTTTGTTGAAGTGTTATTTTCAAGCTTTAAGGATGCATTGTTGCATATGAAAAAGCTTACTTTATTTTTCAAGGGACAAATTTTAGGGAGGACTGTTTCTTAAAAAACTTTTCAGCACATGGATACTTTAAGAACATTGAAAAGGAGCTAGTTGCCCATTGAATGGGTGACTAAGACTCCAAGTCAATCATTTAATCGCAACCATTATTTGGGTGCACCGACTGACTCATGAGATTTTATTATTTTATTTTTTATTTAGAATGTTGTATGTGATTTAGTAAATCAAGCAAACAACAAAAATGTATTGTTACATGATTAAAATTTTCTTATATTAAGTTTTTTTTAAAGTTATTTTGGTACGCTCTAGCATTTAATACTGTCATTGCTGAATCCCAAGCTTCAGATATAAAAACTGGAGGTTTGTGTTAAGTTGCTGACAGAGTAAAATTTTTGTCGAAAAATCTTGACATGAATCTCTTAAATCAATGTGTAGATATTAAGATATCTTCTGGAAGCGATGAACTGCAAAATTTGAATATAATGAAAAATGTGCAAGGGCCACTATGCTGACTCCCAAGGTGAGTATTAAATAAAAAAGGGATCTTAGATTTTTATCAAATGTAGGCAAAAAAAAAGTTATTTCATGAAGCTAACATTACTAAAAGATTTTAGAATATATGTACTCTCGCAGATAAATTAATGAAATTAGTTATGATTCATGTGGAACTAAATATCTTATACATTTAAGAAACTAAATGAGTTGGAGAAAATACTTAGAAGATTGATAGCTTAGTTTTTAAATTTTTGCATTCTTGTAGAAGTCATATTAGAAATGGTGTAAGTGTAATTATTCATGGTAGCTACGGTTTTAGAAATATTCATGGTAGCTACGGTTTTGGAGTAATTAATAAAGAAGGTAGAACTATATTAGATTTTGTTGAGGTCTAGTTTTTCCTCTTTAGTAGCCTATGGTCTAGCCATAAGACTTTCATATTGACTATTCCTAGAGGACTAGAATAGGAACCTTCACAATTAGAAATTTCAAACTCTTCTTTACCGAACTCGAAGTTCCACATGTTGGTCCTAACCTCTAGCGCTTAGTAGGTGGGGTCAATATGGAAGAGCTCAAGGGGAGTCCCTCATAGGATGGTCAAACCTTAGCACTAACCCTGGGTGATCTGGTTTTGGTGGGGCTAACTTGCACACACTACACACTCTCACATACCCTAAACCCTATGACCCCTTAGGTTGGTCTCTTGACTCCTTTTGAAAAGCTCATGTGGATGGCCCTGTATCCCTAGACTTTAGTTAAGAAGGTTAGAACCAGTACATTGAGCATCCAAAATGAGTCATCATATGACTCGTATTGGTTTGGTATGACTTCATGGCTTGTTGACCCATTTTGGCCCAAAATCACCAAATTACCAAAAATACCCCTATAACTCTATTTTTTTCCAAAATTACCCAAAATACCCAAATATTTCCAAAATCATCTCAAACCCCTCACTACTACCTAAATTGACCAAACTTTACCAAAAGTACCAAAATTTCAAAATATCCCCAAAAATTGCCAAAATTACCAAAATGCCCTTCATGACTTAAAAATTCCAAAATCATCCCAAATATTCCCAATTTCAACTTTTTATCACCAATTTGACCAAATTTTACCAAATTAGTCCAATTTGACCAAAAGCCCCAATCATAGCCCAGTTGACTCCAATCTTGCCCAATTTCAATTCCAAATCAAAATTTAGCATCCCCAATCCTATTCTAAACAAAATTTAAGCCCAATTTGATTCAATTGCAAGCCCAATTTCATTCAAATAAAAAATGTTAAATTTTGACTATATGCCAAAATCCATTAATTTGGCCTATCAATTCAACTCACAATCACTTGAAATTTTACCAAATCCTTCATGAAATTACCTACACCAAACTCAACATTAAATTAGCCCAAATTTTAGTCCAAACTCAATTTCTATTCTACAAGTCCAAGCCCACCACATTTAATTTCAAAAGACCAAATATTAAACCTAACAAGAGTGGTTCTGATTTCTTGGCACGATAAATCTAATAAGTTTGATATCACTCAATTCTGATTTCTTTAAGGCACTGAAATGTCCATCAAACATATTTTGATCAAGATAACCTTCCTAGGCCATACAACCAAGAGTGGTTCTGATTCCTTTCTTGCTTGCAACCTGGACTCTATAAATAGAGCCTTATTCCCTGATGAGAGAGGACTATACCGTGAGCAAGAGGGTGTCATATCTTGGAGAACAGGAAGTTGGAGTCTAGAAGTATGCAACTGCCACCTCCCGTAGACCCCCGCTAGTTGGTCGTTGTCGACCACCATCGGCCTCTTGCTTCGGCAGTCCTCGACCCACTTTGGTCGTTGCTTCCTCTCTCCAACTCTAGTCATCAAATCGATCGCCAACTATAGATGTTGTCGCGGCCTCCTCCGACCAACTCTGGTTGCCATCACAGTCTTCTCCTGTCAACTCGGGCCGCCGCAGCCACCGATGGTCAACTCTGGCCGCCGCCGCCATCGATGGCCAACTCTGGTCACCACCGCAATTATTGGGCAACTTTGACCATCACCATTTGACCAACTCCGGGCTCTGTCGCCCTTTGACCAACTTTGAATGCCACTGGCTCTGGCCAACTCTGGTTGTCGTTTCCTTCAACACCCTCTACCACCAACGCCTTTAATAGTCACTACTGTTAACCTCCATCGGCTATCATTAGCCACCACCTGCTTCCTGTAGCGAAGTCATTTGTAAAGTCACAACGTGCAATGCAAAACCCCGACATACATTGCAAAGTAACAATTCAACCACTTCTCGTGCAACGACACCTCCTGAAGATGGAGAAACAATACACCCTAAAGATAATGACTTCTTCCAGATTCTTAAAGCTCATCCAGTGCAGCTCTTGAATCTAGCCCCTACAACATGCGAACATTATCATTGCTCACAACTGCAACTTATGTGATTGGCTACGACTTGCTTGGTCCACAGCTCGTACAACTCCTGACTCATGCGCATGCAGCCTATAGACGTCATCACAGCTCACCACTACATTCTACGTGACCAACTATAAACTGCATGTTCACAACTCGTGTAGCTCCCAACTCCAGTTCTTGTGACTTACGAATGTCATCACAACTCACCATTACAACCTACATGAGCAATTATGAACTACTTAGTTCATAGCTCGTGCAACTCCCGACTCTATCCCTCACAACATACGGATGTCGTCGCAGCTCACGACTATGACCTATGTGACCAACTTTGGCCTACATGGTTCACAGCTCGTGCAACTCCAGCTCCTGCGGCTTATGAATATAATCATATCTAACCACTACGACCCAAGTCACCAACTACGGCTTACGTGACTCATAGCTCCTGCAGTTCTCTACTACGACCTATATGGTCAACTGTTGATCTTGAATCAACTATCTACGACCCACACAACGAAATACTACAATGACTTTAAACTATGGCTTATACGACAAGTTTACACTACGACCATCATCTACAACATTCACGTTGGACTACTCCGTCCATCGCAATGGTCTACGACTCTTGCAGTCTATTATCACCAAAATTTACATAGTCAAAACTATGACTTTTATCAATAAACTACTGTTGTACATTTAAAATTATCTTTGTAACTTTATTTTTACCAATTCACCAGAAGAGTGAACCTATGTACCCAAAATTATATCGAGAATCATTTCAACCGGGTTATGCCTCATGTTATTTTCCTCATTCCATGGGTTTCCACGTAAAAAAAAAAATTTGGTCTTCATATTATTTATCTTCTTTAATATGAATGCATTCTGTATTATCATACAACGCTAAGACAATAATTCGTTACAATATCACTGTAAATTTTCTTGCATGCATCACTATTCATATGAAAATTTTAGAATATTTTAATCAAATTTATATAGAGTAGATTACATATTTTATCATCAACAAAACCTTAACTAATTAATCAAATCTCTTACTCAATCCAAAAAAATTGCTAAAGATAACAAACCTACTATCAAAAAAGCCCAATGATGTGAAGGGTAACTGCTTCCACACATATTTAATTTCTGAAATTTGGCCGTCTTTCATACTTTTTTAATATAATGTGAATTGAAGCTAAATATTTAATGGAATAGTACTTAAAGAGTGGTTGAAACCTTTGAAATGCCAAATTAAAAAAAAAAAGAAAATTAGATTGGGTTGAAGAGTGACACGTGAATATCAGTCTAAACAATGCTTTGCTATATAAAATATGATTAATATATGTTTTTAGGAATAATCACATGTTTAGCACTATAAATTTTGATATTTATAAAACTAGCACTAAGGGGTTTTTTTTTTTGAAAATGATTAAGTTCTCTCACTTTTATGTATTATGAGCATTAATCTTGTTTATTTTGTAATTTATAATTTACTTATTTCTTTCTCACTTGTATGATTGATCATATCATTAGACCCCTCTTTTTTTAATAATTAAAATTTTGTTGAAACATGATGAGAATGCAATAAATTCAATTTTGATGGAGTGAATTGTGAAACATGTTTTGAGTTGGTATGGAAGATGGTCAAAACATGTCCTTGGGAGAACACCCAAAACAAGGAGTTAGGGTTTAATATAAATCTAGTCATATGAGTTGCTATTAGTATTTAAAAGGTGTTCCCTCACTAACATGGTTGACTCTTAGTGCATGACTTGGCATAATTACATCAACATGAATATTAAATGATCTAATTATATAATGTTCATACACCTATTAGTAAATAATGTGAAAGATTTTATTTAGTTTCCTTCTTTTGACAAAATCAATTTCAAAGTAAAAAATTCAAATGAAATTTAAATTCACATGTAATGGAATATGAGGGATGTAAGCTTTCAAATACAAAAAATTGAAATATTAATTTTTTTTTTGTTATTATGATCAATTATCATTTTAAATTTATATTTTCTATATTATCTCAATTGTAATTATAGTTATTGTTGTGATTTTAACTCAACTTTATTACTTATTAATAATATGTAAAATTCATCATAAATATAAGCACAAATGGCTCTTTAAAGTGTCAAATATTCATAAAAAGGAAAAACTAATTTAAATTAAGTTAAAATGGCATAAATAATACTATTTCTATGCTACAAATTTTTTTTTTTTTGCTTTGAAAAAAATAATTGTACAGAAATTTCTTATTATTATATGATTATCTAATAAAATTAGTACGATCTATAGTCTTCCTGACAAATAATTATGACTTTTCTCTAGCTTATCTGTTCTCCTCTTAGTTAGGATATAAGTCCATCGACATTCCTCTCTAATGAGATAGAGACTTGACATTCAACATCTTTGAGAATTGGTATAAGACCTCATTCGATGGAATATGATAGCTATTTTCTCTCGCTAGTAAGATGTACGAGCTTCTTAACAAGGAATTACAACTTTCCTCTAGCCTACCCGTTCTCTTCTTAGTTAGCATGTGAGTCCATTGACATTCTGTCCTAATGAAACAGGGACATGACATTCAACATTTTTGAGAATTGGTATAAGACCTCCTTTAATGGAGCATGAAATTTATTCTCTTCTGCTATTAGATATAAGGCCTTCCTGAGACGGGATCACGACTTTCCTCTAGTTTACCTGTTCACATTTTAGTTAGGATGTCAGTCCATTGGCATTCCTTCCTAATGAAATAAGGACATTTCTTTGACCTCTTGAGGATTCGTAAGATCCTTTCACGTGTCTTCGTACCCTTATTCCCCAGCAATTTCTGGAAGTGAATATAACCCCCTTCATTTGATAATGACATGCCCCTCTGAGTTGCCTGACTCTCTCGGGAAGCCTCCGTCCCAAGAATCCCCAACAACAACTTCCCAAAACATTTCTGACATTTCAAAGTGCTCCATATTTGATTGGCTAGTTTGGTCAATTCCAATATGTGTGGTGCAACTATCTGGTGCACCCCACATATTTTGGGTCTTTTTGTTAACCTCACTTTTATGAGGTCACATAAACCTCAGGCCAAGGTTGTACTTTCTTGGGCCTCCCCAGGGAAATCCTAAGCCTGGTTGAATTGGTTTAAGGTTTTAACCTGGTGATAACCCAAATAAAACCAACACGAGCAAGAAATGCCCTGGGTGGCCTCTCTAAAATGATCCCAAGCTTCACTAAAGACCTCCCCAACCCCAACAAACCCTAAAAATCACTTTAACACTATCACATTCTTTTGACCCCAGATTTTGGTGATACCATGATTGGTCAAAACCAACTGAGCTAAGCCTAATTTTGGTATAATTGTGATAAATTGCCCACATTTTCATCAAATTGAACCCTACCCAACATGGTCATGACATGACACCATGTGGGGGCCCCAATTGACTCAACATAGTCAACTGCCATAATTCACCTAACTAATTAATACATAAATAAATTGAGTGGATTATTAAATTCTCTTAGGGCCTGAAGGTTTGGACTAAACCCAACCCAATTATGTTAGCCCAAAAACCTAAAAATCCAAACCCATGCCCTGGCACAATTACATCTCCTCGGCCAAGAAAATGAAGACCAAAGAAATATCTTCATCCTCTTGGATGTTAGTTTTCAAATGTCCATTTGGATAAAACTGTCGAGAAAAACACCAAGATTAGTAGAACCTAACTTATGAATTTAAGGCTAGAAAAGAAAATGGTAGGTTTCACTCTCTAGATTCGTAGAAGGATAAAAAAACTCCTAATAAATTGTGAGAGATTCAGAAATTTTACTATGCAAACAAAATTCAAACCTAAATCCTCTAATATCTAGACTTAGGGGCTATAAGAAAATAAATTATGAGAGATTCAAAAATTTCACCTACGTGTGGTTGATTGTAGCGTTTTCTTTGCTTATTATCGCTCCGACCTTGCTCCGATGAAGTTCGCTCGGCTCCTTCCCCAAATAATGAAGTAGCTCTTCTTTATTAAGAGAAACCAGCAAAGTTTCAGGCTCCGACCTCCACTCCTTCCCCAAAGAGTGAAGAAGCTTGTCAGCACTATTTTTGGTTGGAGGAGTTGCCCGTTGGAAGCTGTCGGCCGCTGGAATCGAAATTATGTCGCCTGCTTTGGAAAGGCATATATATAGTTTAGAAAAATATGAAATCAAACCGACCCTATATTTTTTATAGTTTAAATGAAAGAGCATTATACCTCAAACCCTGTATCTATCTAGAAGGATAAACACAAGACGTGAGGATGAGGCTCGATCAAACAAACTAAGAAATATATGACATCCGTTTGGTCTGCAAAACTGTTTTATTTGCCGATAAGTTCCCCTATTTAATACGAAGAATTAAACAGGGTTTACATTACGCTGAGTTTGGACAAACTTCCTATAGGGGCAAGCCTCTATAGTTAAGTACATCTTAGATAACCAAATTCACCTAAGAAAACTCTCGATAAAAATCAGGGAATATTATCTTCAAGGAGTTCAAAAGGATAAGACTTTTCAACGAGGTTGGACAAAGATGTGTGAAATGGGAATAACTCAAATTTAGAACATTTGTTGTAGAATTCAAAGGAAGGAGAAGTAAGGGATGTCATAGATCCGGAGGAGAACCTCAGTGACTTCCCAAACTATCATATGGTTTGACTTCAGTTTTGAGGAGAAATATTTAAGCATTTCATCCTGCTAATTTTATTAATTTAGGGTTTACAATTGTGTGAAACAATCACACAAATGCTTGGAAGATGTGAGGGTTTAGGTCGTGACGAACGACAACCTCAGAATCTTAAGACGAGTTAGGGCTTATATTGTATAACACAGATACACAAATACCTAAAGAAAAGGTTGAAGATTTATGATGCACTGGGCGAACGACCTCAAAATCCTATAAATTTGTTGTTTAATTCTAAGGAAAGATATGTTGTTGTAGATCCTCTTGCTGTTGAGGATGTTCGTGCTGCCTACGATGCTAGCTCCTAGCTTCTTGCCGTGACGAGTTTAAGTTTTCTAGTGTGTCAGGTTATGATGTCAAATCAGATATCCCTATGGTTGTTGTTCTTTAAATATTATGAGGCATATTAAAGTTGATTTGAGCGACACTGGTTAAGATCCTACGATTCTCTTATTCCGGTATCACTATTTTATATTAGATTCACTTAGTCCAAATGAAATTACTAAACTCAACTTAATGAGTTTCATACTTTCATTTAAACCGTGGGAATTCTCGTTAGCAACCATAGGTTACCTCCACCGAGACATTCCCGATCATCCGATAGAGACGTCTTAATTTAGTTTCAATTGTGGTTTTGTGATGTTTGTGATTAAATTTTGAGTTGTTTTGTATTTTGAATGTTGTGGCAGTAAATTTTATCTTGGTTGATTTTATTTTTGGTTTTGGTTTTAGGTTTTGCGGCTATCCTAGCAGTTTTGGTTTTCATGCAGGGTAAAATAAATTACAATAAAAGCGTACATGATGGTTTTCCCATCATCTTCATCTGAAACTCAAAATGCAAGCAAGAGTATTTATATATTAAAAGCATCTTATGTAAAGCGGGGGAATAATGCTCTGGTGATCTACCAAATCCTAAATCATATCTTGGTGAGCCCTCATTAATTCAATTAAGGATGATTTTATTAAGCAAAACATACTAAGTTTAGTAGACCTCCGAGGTATCCAAAAGGTCAGGAGAAAGAAGCAGATCCATGCTTCCCTCTCACCGTCTGGTGAAAAGTCTCGAACTCATTTAAACTTATTATTTTGCTTAATAATTCATCCTGTAAATACCTCCAATGCTCAATAAACATTGACTTTTCAATTATCCCTAAGAGTAAGGTGATTATCAATTGTCATTTAATTTGAGAATTATGTGGGTGAAGATTCTTAAATGGGCAAGTTAATGTTATCAAGACACTTCGCCAATTTTAGTTTTAACTTGGGCTTATAGTGTTTTAAAGGTGTTCAATTTCTAGTTACATTCACTTTTCTAATCCTCATTTAACCAAATTTGATTTAGCCTAGGTCACCACTAAGCCCTTAAGACCTTAGTGGATATATTAGTAATTTTTGAAAGAAATTGAATTTTAAGTGATAATAATTTATTATCAGAACATTTGAATGTCATTTGAACACCAAATAAAGGTATTAAATTAGTGAGTTATTAACATCTAAAATCATACCGCTAAGTCTAGGAGCATTTAATAGTCTTCCAAATTTTAATAATTTAGGAAATCCTTTAATTAAGAAAAATTAATTAATTCTTTGTATTTTAATCATCTGAACGTGTAAATTAAGATTAAAGATTACTCATTTTTCCTTCTTGAATTAAGCCTAAATGTTAATTAAGACTAAATTTCCAAAATTATACATTTTCCCCTGAGGCTCTATCACTTCATAATTCATCAAATTTAATTTAAATGAATTTGAACTTTTTATCTTACCTCACTCATGGGTCAATTAAGACATCAGGAGAAGATGTGATTTTTCAAAATTTATTTTAATTTATATAATTATTTGCATGCAAAAATATGATATTTCAAAGGAATTTCAAAAACTTGACCAAAACAGAGCCTAATTTCTTGAAATGTTTACTAGAGGTAGACTTAGACTAGAAAACCATTTGGACCAAATTTCATGATTTTTTGAATTTTATTTGAATTATTAAAATTATTTTAAGTTATGAAGTATTAATTAATTATAAAATATTTCAAATGTGGAAAATTAAGTTTTACCCTTTTATTAAATATCTCTAAGATCAAGGAACCCAGAAAAATAAATTTTTTATTTTTTTTATTTTTATTTGAATTATTATAATTATTTAGTGAGAAATTAAGGAAAATCTATTTTTAGCTTTTAAAAATTATTTTTGAGCTTTAAAATTTAATATATTCACTTAGAAAATTAGGAAAAATATTCCAATTGCTCCTAAGGGCTTAGGAAATAACTTAAAATATTTCTATTAATTTTATTAATTTTGTGATTTTTATTAATTTTTCATTATTTAAATATTTAAAATTAGCTAAAAAATGAAAATTTTACTTTAATTACAGTTTTATTTTTAGAAAATTCCTCTGATCACAGAGAACTCCCAAAAACCAATTTTAATAATTTTGAGTTATATTTTAATTCATATGATTATTTAAGTGTTAAAAGAGGCCTTTAACTTAGAAATTTAAATTAGGTTATTAAATGAACTCCAAATGTTTTGAAATTTTTATGGGGAGTCCTATGAAAGTTAAATTACAGTAGAGAATTAAAATCAAGTCATTTAGCTGTTTATTTTTCCTAAATTAATTTCCTTTGTGTTTTAGGGTTTTGTGAAAATTAGGTATGTTCTTAATGACTTAGCTCATGACAAATTTTCTTAGGGTTCTTTGGTCACAATGAACCTACAAACATTTTCTTGGATTTTTCTAAGAAACATGCTAATTATTATGTTTAATTTATGCAAATAATAGACAAACTTGAAAAATACATATCTCCTCATAGGAGTCTCTTCTGACTTTGGAAAAGTCAAGGAAGATCCCCCATGACAGAGGCTACAAATGACCCTAATAGCATGCCATAGTGGAATATTTGAATGCATGGAGAATCAAAATACTCAAAATATTATTTAATTAATTAAAAATAAAATATGCATGAAATAAATGTCAAACCATTTCCACATTGTTCTCCTATGTTCACTGAGCACTAGGATTTTTTTTTTATTTTTCTAATTTTTCTACACCAAGATATGAATTTTTGAAGAAAGGGGTTTTTTTTTGAATTAATTAAATCTTATTTTCCTACTTAAACCACGCGGTGCCACGACATCATGCAACGGCTCTGAAGGCTTGCGTGGCACACTCTGGTTGGATGCCGCCTTCCGACTCAGCGCTAACTGAGCTTGCGCTTTATGTACTAAAGTGCTGTCCGGCTTCATCTCACTCGTCTACTTGATACATGCGCCATCCAAAGGTTGTGAGTTTTTGTCCTCGTCTGGTTCATCCCGAGATCCATCGGCCTTCTAAGCTTAAGAACTCGAGCTACACTTAACCAAATCGACTCGCGTTTGTTTCTAAAGACTCATCTAACCTAGATGAAGCTATCTATATGGCTAACATGGCATGAAATTGGATCTATGCAAGTGTAGAATCAAAACAAGCTCGAGACAGTGGGGAGGTTTATACCTTTGCTCTGAGAAGAGAAGCTTCAATCAGAGGTGCTCAACACATTCGTGGAGGTCCAAGGAGGATAGGGATTGAACCTCTTACTGTGGTGAAATGTCTAGACCCAAATTTTACAAGACCGAATTTGAGTGTTGATCAATGTCTAGGGTAGAGGCTTTATATAAGGGGACTTTGATGGGGCTTCTTCTTCTCTCACTGTGGTGAAGGTTTGGGCAAGTTTAATTTGATTTTGGTTTAGTGTGGAGTTGTGGTGGAGAGTGTCCTATTTCCAGTAAGGATTTGAGCTCTGAAACTTAGCTTTGGGAAGGGAAATCAGGGTAGGGAAGTGGATAGGTTGCACTGAGGAGGTCTCAAGGAGGCTGTGGGAGCAATTGGGCAGGGTCTCCTTGAGAAAATTTCAGCACCCAAACTTTGGTAGTGAAGAGGCCATTTTATAGCTATGGCCGGAGAGGGGAGCTCAGGGCCTGGCTTTGTGTACAAAAGCTTCATGAGGTGGTGAGCTAAGCAGCTCAATTGGCCAATGAGAGTGGGACAACTCGGATGGGTCGATTGAGTGAGGAGTTCAATGTGGAGGCTCTCATTTTTTAGGTGCTTCGGCGACTAAGACAACCAACAATGGCAGGGGAGGTGCTTAGGTGGCTCAGGAATCTCAGAGGAATTAGTCACAACAATTAATTTGGGCCGGTGATAGGCTTTGGCAAAGACATCTTTGGCTTAAGCAATTTAGGAAACAAATTCCTTAATTTAGGGGACCTTTGGTCCATGGATCATCTAGGGTTGGTTAAGTGGGTCTAGCTTGGTTACTAGTACCCAAAACTTGGCTGTAGAAGTCTTTCCTTGGTTAAATTGACATGGCTAGGTCAATTTTGGTGCATGGGTTCAATGTGGGTCTAAATGGCCAAGGGCTGGGTTTGAGTTAGGCTAGCCATGACTGTGAGCCCAATTAATTAATCAACATTGTGTAGATGATTGTAATGAAGATTTTTGGTGAAAGGTTGAAATGATTTTGAGTTCAATTCAGGTTCAATTTAAAGAATTTTGGGATTTTGGTCAATTTGGGCATGTTGGGTTGGACTTGAGTCTAGGTTGGGCTAAGTCCAAATTGATTGTTTAAATGGTCTATATGAACATCAAGAAGAGTTTTCAACATAAATTGGGTGTCAATTTTGTGTTTAGGGCAATCAATTTGGTGGAGTTTGGAGACGGCCAATTTAGGCAAATTTGGGGATTTTTGGACTTGGGTTAAAATTGAATGCAATGGAGGCTTCAACAAGGCCAATTGAAGGTAAATTTGGATGTGCAAGATTGCTATGAAGAGTTTTCAACATAAATTCTGGCAAATTGAGTAGGTCATGGGGTTCAATTTGATGGGATTAAGTCAAAGGACCAAAATTGAGGGCTTGACTTAGATCAAAATTGTGCTGAAAGCATGGGCCAATTAAGCTTATATTTGGTTTATGTTGGTCATATGAAAGGTAAATTTTAGTTTAGAATTGAAATTTATGAAATTTTTGGCTAAATTGATGGACATTTGAGGTGAATTTGGGAAAGTTGAGCCTTTAAAGACAATTTGGGGGTTTTGGTCAAAATGGTCAAATTGGGTTCAATAGGAGGGTCCAAATTGGTTTTAGAAACATTTGGATTTTTGGAGGTTTTGGGAAAGTTTGGGGTGCCAAGGGTATTTTTGTAATTTTGGCAATTTGGGTTGGAGGTTTTGGGAAAGTTTGGGGTGTCAAGGGTATTTTTGTAATTTTGGCAATTTTGGGGGGTATTTTGATAAATTTGACATTTTTGTGTGGTTTTGGATAATTTGGATATCTTCAAATGGTTTTAAATGTTTTTTTGAATAAATTTGGATATTTTGGGTGAATTTGAGGATTTTGACCAAATTTAGGGTTTCAAGAGCATTTAGGTAATTTGGGAGAATTTTGGGCAAAAGGCTAAGTTGGATATTTTTGGTAGAATTGGGGTGCCAACCACCCTATATGAGCTATGGACCAATAGAAACCCCATTTGGGTCCTCTATGTACTGGTCTTAGCTAAACCCCAGTCTAGAGCTAGTGGGTTTAGGGGACCATCTACATGAGTCTCCCAAAGGATCAATAGATCAAAGTCAAGAAATTTTAGGTTTAGGGTTGTGAGTGATTGTGGGTGAAAGTGAGTGTAGGTGAGTGAACTAGCTCCAGAACAACACCCAAGGTCAACCCTAATGTCAGGCAGTCGTAGGGGGACTCTCCTTGAGCTTCCTCATATTGACCCCACCTACTAAGTGTTAGCGGTTAAGACCAACATTTGTAACTTCAAGTTGAGCAAAGAGGAGTTTAGAATTTCTAATGGTGAAGATTCCTTTTTTAGTTCTCTAGGAATAGGCAACAAGAAAGTCCTATGTCTGGACTCTAGACTACTAAAGAGGAAAAACTAAACCTCAACCAAAAGTGAGGTCAACAAAACTCTCCTTATATGTAGAAGAGATGATGCTCTCCTTGTCCTCCGAGGGCAATTCCCCTAAGGAAAATCTCAAAAAAGTGGTAGAAAAGGAAGAAGAAAGGGAGGGAAGATTGATTTTCTTGGTGGAAAATGAAGAAGAAGAAGAAGAAGAAGAAGAAGAACAGGGTTGTAGGAAGTAAACCTTTTCTCTCATTTTTCTCTTGAGCTCTTTGCCTCAAAGCTTCCAAGAAAGGTATCTAGCTCCAAGGAAAAAGATGCTCTAAGGAATATGAAGTTCCATCTTTCTAGGGAAAAAGATGACAAGCCCTAAGAAGACCCAATGCTGAAGGATGGTTTTTAATAGAAGCGCAGAGGAAGCCAAGAGCCAAGCAGCTCAAATTTCCCCCCTTTTTGCCAAAAAAAAAGGAATGTTCCACTCTTCTTGAACCTTTGAAAGTAAGCCACCTTAACAACTTTTCATGCACATCTCACCAGCCCCAAGAAGTCCCTATGCACATCTCACCAAATCTAAGATATATTTGTACTTTTTGACTGCCCAAAGAGGTGTGCCTGGTGAGAATCTCGAGAAAAAACAAAGCAAAAATTGGTTTGGTGCTTAGGTGCTATGACCTTGGTGCCTGAGAGTCGACCCCTTGGAGCCTACTTTCTATACTCTTAGTTTCAGATTTTCTGGACTATTTTGGGTGCTTAGGCGCCCGTAACTGGTGCCTACTTTCCAGGCTCTCTATTTGGAGAGCTTAAGGGTTGTGCTAGGAGCCTAAGCGCCTAAGCCCCGGTCTAGCCCAGAAAACCCTAATTTTCACTGGGAACTTCTGACAAAGGATTTTCTTGATTCATAAAGTATGGGAGAATGTATATGACTATAATACAATCCCATAACCTCAAAGATACATATTTTTAAGTGCATTACATTAAGGATTTAAATGTTAATAGGCGCTCGAATTACCATGTGAGTACGGTGTTCTATACTCTAATCTTCCCAAAAACACCCACGAGAAGCTTTGATTATTTCATTTGACCACAGGAGGCTCCGGATGGATGAATTATGGTCTCTAAACACTAGAATGGGCATCAAATCCATCCCATATCATTACTGACGCCAGTAAACGATGAACTCTCTCGGACAAGGTTGAACCATTGCAGACCCTAGTTTTGTGCCTCCAACACGTACCAGGAGGCCCGAACGAATGTCTTGAGCTACGAGATGCTATGAATGAATAGTGAATAGTCTTGAGTCATTCAAGTGGACATGTTATATGTGTGACATAAAAAATTGATGCATACATTGGCATCCATCTTGAAGAATTGCATAAATCATATATATGTTGATTAGCATTATCTTTCAAAAATAGCACATAGTCATTAGATATATGTCTATCTTCACATAACCTAATTCAATTATTTTTAAATTTTTTTTTCATCCCATATGTTCTCTTAGGAAAGAATGCTCAATTGAAAAATGCAACAACAAGTAACTCTAATACATTAGTAAAATATCTAGCGGTACAAGAGCGTGAATACTTCAACCAAAATAAATGCAACATAAAAGATAACTTTGAGTAGTACTTAAACCCACAATATATCCTAACTACATTTTCTTAAAAATTATAGAATTTTCTTTTATTGATGGAATGACATGTTTTTTGAGCTTCACAAATATCTTCTAAATCAACTATGATGTTATTTGAACAATGTGTATCATTTAGTAATCCCTCCATATCATCAATGTTAGGTTGTTCAATTTGAATTGTCACTTGAACATAGTCAACATGGACACTAAATGAAACATGTCCTACACCTCTACTCATATTATTATATTCTTCTCCATGTCAACTCAATATAACATATTTAGGAAGGAATCGTTTAAAGATAATGTGGTTCTTACTTCTTCTATTAAATGAAAGAACTTATTAATCCATAGTTTATAGGGGAAAAATTTTTCCTTATGCTTTTTCCATCTGACTTACAAATTCTAAGAAATTATCTTTCATTTTAACGTATTCAGGACTTCAATTAAATTTGATGAATAAACTTTTATCCACAACAAATGCATAAGTGAAGTCTAAAAAGACTTTTAGTAATTTAGATTGTAAGATAAGTTAAATTAGTAAATCTTAGAAAAATAAATAATATTAGAACACAACTATTAAATATTAAAGCTTTAAGCTTTATCAACTGTTTATGTATCAGTTTATTAAAACGTAGTAGTAATGAAGGATGTCACATTTTAGAAAATGTCACATTTTAGAAAATGTAAATTATTTATTATGTCTTATTCATTAACTTCAGTAATTTTGTTGTTTATTGAATCATCCCTAGGAGCGGTCAAAAACCTGTGCTCATAGTTGATGTTCAATTTTTGAGGAAAGTGAGGGTCACACATAACTTTGTTCAAACAAAAAGAAAAGATAAAATAAGAACCTCAATACAACGCAACCTCACCTATTACATGGGGGAAAATACAACTAGCACAAAAAAAACTACTCAAAACAACAAATAAGCTACATAATCTAAAAACCACAACCTAGAATACACTAGTGAACAAAAACTATCAAAGTCAGTAACAAATGGAGAGAGCTCTAAAGATCCAAAACAACAGCTACAACTAAATGATAACAAAAACTTCATAAGAAGGAGCTCCAAGTATCTAGCACTGCAACAACATCAATAATTGGCTTGACAGCAAGAGAACCTGTGGAGCAGAAACAAAACCTCCAGTAGAGAATATAAAACAATAATCACAAGAAAAACAAAAATCAAAGGAGAAAACAGAAACACAAACAACTGAAAGAGAAAGAGCTTCATAGATCCAAAAAGCAACAACACCAAAGGCAAGAATAGAGCCTAAAATTAAAAAAAATAAATAAAAAGACTCGGCAATAAAATTACCATAAGAACAACAAATAGCCAACAGAGAAACCTTAGAAATCCAAAACCAAAAGCAAAACAAAAGAATGAGAGCACAAACCAACACAAAACCAAACAAAATAAACACAAGAAACTAGAGGAAATTAGCACCAAGAGAAATAAAAGGAAGCATATAAACAAAGGAAACAAAAAAGCTCACCCAAAGCCAAATCCCAATCAAGAAAATCCATCCAAATTTATTGAACTAAAATTTTGGTAAATAGGATGCTATCCACATAAGGGAACCAAAACAACTGATCTTACAGACAATATATGATCATAAGCAGACTAGAGACAACCAACAAGTAGACAAGGCAACTAACTCGTTACTTCAAGTTAAATTGATTAAACAATTGAAAAGTAGTTCAATGAATCAAACAAAATAGAAGAATAAACCAGTGAAAAAAAATTCATAGAATGGTTAAAAGTCAAAGAAAGAACAGAGTACTACATAGGTCAACTAAAAATAACCAAAAATTCAAATAACAAATAGTATCCATCAAATCATTTAGTTAGTTAGTTATGCTCCTTTAGTTATGTTTTCTCTCGTAGCGTCATGTGCACCAATTTCTATTTCACAATATATAAAAAGAACAAATTTGTAGTCTAACATTTTGTTTGTGGCAAAATTTCCTTGCTATATTTTTAAATAGTATGATGAGAGGTGGTTACTAAAGAATTATAATTTGATTTTTTTACAACAAGTTGGAATTTTTATTTTTTTCACAATAATAATATGGTCAATGTTAGTGGCCGGCAAGTTATATTTAAAATTAATTTTAGAAGTATGTTAGAAAAAAAAATGGGCTAGAAAAATGTTTTGGGTAATATAAATATTTGCCTTTTAAGAAATTGAGAAGTAAATTATTTACTAGCATGATTGGTTGGAATATTTTAATTTTAAAAATTATTTCTCCCAATAAAACTGTGAAAAAGTTGTTTCGGTGTCTGTTTGAGGCAGCTATAACTATTTAAAGAAGCGGATGTGAAACTGTTGAAGTAGAAACTGTTGTTCAAAAAGCTGCAGTGACTATCACAATTTTTTTTTTTTTTTTTAAGAAAAAGTCATACCACAGCTTTCTATCAGTCTCTGTAGATAGTTAAACATGGTGGAAAAACCTAGCTTTTAAATACAGCTTTTCGAGAACACGAGGAAAACACAGTTTTGTCAAACAGAAAAAATTGTGGTGCGACACCGTATAGTCGCTCAAACGCACCCTCAAATGGATTCGAAAAAGCCGCATTAGTCAATAGTATGAAAATAATAGGAAAAAAAATAATTAGTGCATCCTAATATAATTTTTATCGGTGATATATATATATATATATATAT
>JXCR01083714.1:0-51466 GCA_002079205.1 Phalaenopsis hybrid cultivar | reverse complement strand
TAAAAATTAATATTATACTATTTTCTTATAAAATATTTAATGCTGAGAACATATATGTATTTTAACATATTTCATAAAATTATTTTTATTATTCTGGAATTTATCTAACATATTAAAATCACATAATTTTAACCCATGTATTATTTAAATGCCACATTTTTAAAATATTAAGCGTATTTACACATCAAAATTGATTAAGATATCCTTATTTATACTTTCTCTTATTAATAATTAAAAGATATTATTGGATCAGCTTATCTAAGATTTAAGCAATCCCCTTATTTAATTATTGGAAGTTAAAAGCGCAACTAATAACTGTTATGTATGACTCATATACTAGAAAATTTGGAGTATCTTGAAATTAATAGTTGTCTCCTGGAATGAAAAAGAGTTTCTCTTAGTGTGAAGATGTGTGTCTCTTGGATTAGTGAGTTGGGGGAGCGATGACGTGTTGTAAATTTATCTGTGAGTTTTATTTATAAATAGATGTGGAACCCTATGGGTATGTGACTCCTCTGAAATAGTGAATTCGCCACTCTGATCCCGAGGACATATACATCTTTGCCGAATTCGTTAAATCTCTGAGTTCTTCTGGTTCTGTCTCTATTTCTATTTTTCTTCGCCCTAAATTTCTCAACAATAACTAAGTAATTAAATTCTTGGCTCCTCCCATATTCCAGCGAATGAACACATATTCCACTTATAANAGCACATAATTAATTAATTAATTAACACTGCTCGACCTTACATTCTACGTCGCAGGATTCTTTAAAATTTCAATTTTGACCGTATTACTGCCGCTAATGACTTAATTAAAAACTAAATAATATTAATTTTTTTTTTGTCCCTATATTTTACTACAGATAACGACTGAATTAAGAAATTAATAAGACAACAAGAAGGGTCATTTGCAGACATACCACCCATTTATTATGTATTTACATATCTAACATCTAAATTTTACATTTTATATTTATACCACTTAAATCTTTCATACCACATAAAATATCACTCCATTTAATTTAGTTTTGGTTCTCATATTATTGTTCTAAAAGAAAAAGGTCAACTATCGATATTATATATATGGCTGTCAAAACGGCTCGTTGTTTGCGAACAGCTCGTGTTTGGCTCGTTAAGAGCTCGTGTTTGGGTCGTTCGTTAAGTTAACCAGTTGAACATGAACAACGCGAACCAATATTTGTATGTTCGTGTTCAGCTCATTTGACTTGAAATGCTACTAATCAATTATATATTTTTTTTTTATGAGTGGTATTTTTTAAAAAATTAATTGATTACGAGGCTACAAAGATTTATGATCAATTAAAAATATTAATGAAGAAAATAGAATAAAAATTATTAATTTAGATTCAAATGATGTTTTAAATTTTGCCTCAATCCTTAACATCTTTTGACTACGTGATTAGACTTGTCAAAACGACTCTTTGTTCGTGAAAGGCTCGTGTTCGGCTCGCTAAGCAAACGAGCAGAACACGAACCCATTTTTTGAGCTCAAAATGTAATTTAATTAATCTCGTCTCGCTCGTGTTTGGCTCGTTTACACCCTCTAATCCTATATATGATAAGAAAACTTTATTCGAAATACTTATTTATAATTATGTAAATTACATATTAAACCTTCAAAATTTAAGATGAATCTTTAAAAATCTTGATTTTGTCGATGATAGGGACTTAATATCAATATAAATTTAGAAAATATAAAAATATAAAAATATATAAAATATAAAAATTCTAAAGGGCGCACATGCACTTTCATTCATTGGGCCCCACCTCCATTTAAGAAGCTCATCTTATAGANATTTTATAATTATGTAAATTACAGATTAAACCTTCAAAATTTAAGATGAATCTTTAAAAATCTTGATTTTGTGGATGATAGGGACTTAATATCAATATAAATTTAGATAATATAAAAATATAAAAATTTTAAAGGGGCGCACATGCACTTTCATTCATTGGGCCCCACCTCCATTTAAGAAGCTCATCTCGTAGGAGATGTATTTTTAATTATATGTCGTATTAGTGAGTGTGCATTACTAAGACTAAAATAAAAATTATAATTATATATTAATTAAATTATATTTTAATTATCATAGCACTTTGGTTATTAGGCTTTATATAATAAGCAATAATTTTGTATTATACCTTCGTGCGTCTCCGGTTAAATTTTAATTTCGTTTGTTTGTCTGTTTAATTTCGTGCAAATCATCCGAAATATTGATATTTATGAATAAATTATTTACGTGATTTTTTTAACTGCGAGTTGATGTATTTACTCTTGCCACAAAAAAAAAAGAAGATCTCTATTAAACATATTATTGTGAAATAAACTCGTAGCTCGGCTTATTTATTTCAATCTGATCTCGATCCAAGCCAAAATTCAAATAAATTTTTTGAGCGGATAAAGATCTTCTAGCTAAATTTGCCAAATTCACAAACATATGTTATTAACGATTTGATTTTACGACGAGTTAGGGTCAACTCAAAATTGCTTGTTGATCCAAAATTTTGGCTCACAGCTCGGCTCGTTTGTTTCGATATGATCTCGATCCGAGCAAAAAATTGAATCAATCTTCATGCGATTAACGATGTTCGAGCTAAACTCACAGCTCTAAAAGTAATGCAACTGAAATAAGAAAATATTTGACAAACCTCCTAGTTGTTAAACCCTAAACTCTACACGCATTCTATAAATCAAATGATAAATAAAAAAGAAAATGAAGATAATAAGTTAACTTTCTCGGTCGTTTTAGACAGTAGAGGAGCGAAAGGAGGAGAAGAATGGAAGTTTCTGGTCACTACAAGCTGCTATCTCACCGTTGCGTTCCTAGCTAGCTCCTATTCTGACTGTATCACGAGGGATTCAGGGATGGAGGTGATGGTTTTGGATGAAAGAGAGATGGAATCAATGGAGAAGACGAGGGTTTCTGGCAGAGGGTAACGGGGAGAGGCGAGGGATTCAGTTGGAGAATACGAGAGTCGGGAGCGAGATTAGGGCATGACCAGAAGGGAGATGATTTCGGGCGGGATATAGGATTAGTTTTGGCGACCTATCAGTGACTTTAATTGTGTTAGTTATTAAAACTGTTACAGAAGGCCGTTCCCATTGCTTAATAATAAAATGAATTAGTTAAAACCAGCCAAATGACTGGTTCGAAGATAACCGACGAACTATAGTCGTCTGTTAATATTTGCTTATAACTGACGAATTATTCCGTCAATTATAATTAAAAACAAACATAAAATAAAATACTATTGAAAAGCGATGGTTTATGTAGTAGTTATGTCATCACAAATAACAAAGATAAAAAACCATCGCGAAACCATCAATAATTAGAACAATTTTTCCGATGTTTAAAAACATATCGGTTTTTCCATTGGTTTACTGCTCAGCAAAGCCTAGTAATAAAATTCTCCTCTATCTCTTCAAAGTTTCCAACAATTCAAATCTCCTTTTTTTCTCCAAACATTTCCAACACTACATAATACTAAAATAGCTCTTCATCCATGCTTCATGCTATTGTAGATGTTGAACAACATGCATCACGACACTTTTTATAGCTTCATGGGAACTGACAAGTCCCTAGTAATTTTCTTCGTGACAATTCACAACTTACAATTGAGACTAATCTTGAAATCCTTAGTTGCACCAATGAGTTTGTTTCATTCTAATTAATCGCCAATCATTCATATAATCATTGTGCCTATTTGACTAATAATAAACTAATCATATGATGATAAGTCAACTAAATAGTCATGAAATAACATGGTAAAAGTCATGACTTTAGATTGACTCTATAATATTGGACTAAACAAAAGATGGTTTTTGTAGTGCTCTTAATGCACCTTCACATTTTTCTAACTCATGCATGCCACCTTGTCTCATTATCATAAGTAAATAAATAAGTAAATAGATCAATCAAGTGTCGACAGAAAAGGAAAAAAAAAACCTACCCACCATGCCAGAAGTCTCTTTCTCGGCCAACTTTTGTTTTATGTTGAGGAGTTAGCTGAGCCATAGTCAAAAGTCTCGGCGACAGTCAGTCCAACTAATCTCTAAAATCACCAAAACTAGAGACGAAGCAGGGCGGCAGACCTCCCAACTTGCCTTTTATTTTTTATATTTTTTCCTATTTATTTTCTAAACTAAAACTAAGCTTGTTGCAGGCACGTCAGGCTTTGTTTCTTGGCAATTATGCATGAATTTACTGCACGAGCAAGAGAGAGAGAGAGCTGCACAGGAGAAAATGTTACATGTTACGTGCAGATGTCCGGATATACAAACAGAAGCCCGCATTACCACATGTGTGATGTGACGGTGATGTGGCCTCTCATGATTTGATGTCCGTACGTCTGAATGACTTGGCGGACGCACGTACAAATATTCGTGCAGATACACGTTCAGACATCTAGACGTAATAATTTTTTGAGAGAGACACAAATAGTTAGATGAGATTTCATTTTCTTACCCAGCTATCATGGGGGCATGTGTCTCAATTCAAAGAAAGATAAAAGTTTATCAAGGAGAGTGAGAAATTAATTTGAATTAATTTTTGGATCAAATAAGATTAAAATTGATTGAGAGATGAAGATGTTATGGGCTAATTTGTATTTTATTTGATGTGATTTAGGCTAAGTGAAGTGTTATTTTTTTTTTCTTTTGTTTAATTTTGATATTGTGATCTCCAAACATGTAAGTCAAAAGTTATTTCACTTTAACATTATTTAAGCTAATATATTATATGATTTGATGAATGTTTAGATGGTTTGTGTTGAATCTGAATCTGTTCGGTAGATTGTGGCCAATGAATAGAGCTTGAAAGAGAGAGAGAAAAAGAAGAGGAGAGGAGGACTTCCACCGATAGGAGAAATGGAGTGTTTCTATGCTCTTGGACTCATTTTATTTCGTCAAATATATTTTGTTACAATTGAGATCTCACCTTATGAAACTCTCCTATTTATAGAAGATAGAAGGGGTAAAGGTATATAAAAATTACAGCCATTATAGTCCCCCATGATCTTGGACTGTCGGATTGTCATGAGATTCATGTAAACCATTTTTAAGTATACAAATTAATTGTTTTTTAGGGGCATCAAAGGTTTTTAGAGGGTAGAGTTTTGATTGTTTGAGAGGTAATTGTGATTTAAATTTTAATCATATAGAAGTTTCTTTGAAAAGCCTTGTAATTAAATACAAATTGAGATTAATATTAATTGTGTTTGTATTTTTATTTTATTTTATTTATATTTTATAATAAATTAAAAAAATATTTAATATCTTAAAAAATATTTTTGTTTTTATTGAAAATCGTACGTTGATTAATGTCTAGTGGTGATAATTATTTTAAATATTTAAAAATAATTAATTTATTTTGTAAAAAAAAAAACATGATTTAATTTTTTCTACTTTTTTACTTATTTATTGTTGGCTTTATTGTAATTATTGCTTATTTCCCAAAAAATAATAATTAAATCAACATCATTAGCAAATTAAAGACATTGACAGCCAAATAAACAGCCAAATAACATCACGGGGCAATGTAAGTTGGCTCCCGAATTTCAGCTTCAAGCAACCAATGAAATCATGACACGTAATTAAAAAAATTTTCCTTAACTAATTCATGACCATATTTCTAATAAAAATTATGAAAGACTAGTAATTAAAGCACAATCATTCCAACCAATCAAATTCTATCCCTTCATAAATTTAAATTATGAAACAAATTATTTAAAATTTGATTAATTAAAAATTAAAATAATGATATTAAATATTTTTTTTTATTCATAAAATACTTTTAGCCATATAAATGATGATTAGGTTAATGATTGTTTGCATCTCAAGTAATTTAATTTAGGATGTATGAAAAGGTTTCACTTTATGTTGGAGCATGTCTATGTCTTTTGAATGTAAGAATATATTATTTTTGCAATTTGTTCATTTGCAAAGTTTCTTTGTTTTAACATGTAGCGATCGGTTATGATTTCTTGGTGACTAAACTACATGTTGATGTACTCGTGTTATTTTTTAATATTCGTGCATTGGAAATCAGTATAATACGATATTTGTATAAGTTTATTCATTTTTCCTAATTGAGTGTTTTTTTTAGTGGATTTAACCTATTTTTTTAAGGAAATGATGAGTAACAGCGGAAGAAACCGCTATTTTAGGTCGAATAATCCACCAGAAAATACAAATGTTTCGCTGGAGATTTAATCGTTTGATGAATTAACAACAACTTATCAACTGTCGCAATATCGTGGATCAGAAATGGATTCTGATGACTGTAATAATTACCATCAAATTTTCAAGCAGATTTTTGGCAAAATATTTGCTTGAAAATTTCTGGCTGAAATAGCTGATGCAAAATATGCCGGCATGATCACGTATTCAGTCGGCAATTTAGGATTTGAAGAACCGATGAAAAAAATGATGAATATACCTGCCAATAATAAACTAGCTGAATCATCTAACGGTATTTCCACATCTACAATTGAAACACAAATCACAGAGCAACTATATACATCAAGTTTGAGAACCATGCTATATCAAATATACACAACATTAATAATAAAATAAAATAAATATACTTCAAATCAATACAATAAAAGATATGTACAAAGAAAATATAGTGCACAAGTGTCTCAAAAAAATATATAAGTACATTTCAGTATCAAATATAGATAAAAATAACAAATCAAAAATAAAAAGAAAGAACTGCTTTGAGTCGGTTTCATCATAGTGATCTTCCTTCTCCTCCTCCTGCACCACCATTAGTTGCTACCCTTGTTGATGTGTGTTGCATCATATATGCCCCATTTAGGCCTCTATTTCAACTAGTTGAGCTTCCATTGGAGCGATAAGTCGAGCTTTAATGTCCTAAGAAAAGGCCACAACACTCATGCTGATCAGTTCATCAATATATGTGGAGCTCTTACCGGAGAAAGAGTGTTATGGCCCAAGAAGAAAGTGGAATGGATGCATGTCTTTCTTCTTTGAAGCTATATGATTATATTTATGGCACGTTAACACTGAGGTTTCAAGGTAATGTTATAGGATCCTTTGAATGCCATATGATACAACACTAACATTAGGGGCAACATTTCATTAGGGTCTCAATTAATTTTTTTTTATAAAATTATGTTATCAATTTTTCAATCATTACTTGTTATAAAGTGTCATTAGAATCGTCATCAACACCATTCAAACCACTATCACTATTGATATAGTATATGCTTGAAATACACATAACTTATCAAATGTTAAAGAGTTTATTTGACTATTATTAAGAATGATAATATAATTCATAATGCAAAAACTCAAGCAGGTCAAATATTTGTATCCAGTTTAATCTAGCATGGACATGTTGAATCATCCTCTTCTTGAGATGGTAAAATCATAAAGCATGATAAATTTGTTTTTTCTACCTCTCGCATTCATTAAGGCCTCCTATAAGTGTTCTACTCTTAAGACCCACTGGAAGCTGACAATTAGGACTTGTTAACGACCTGAATTGTTATTGGTGGTCTCATTAAGGGCTTATAGAAGACATAAATACTATGCCTACTTTCTCATGTTCCATGAAAGTTCCTTGAAAGCACTTTTTCATCAATAAGATGGCCTTGAATTGATGTCAAAGGCCTCTTATAATTTCTAACAAGGGTAATGATGATGGCAAGAGAAAAGTTTTTTTTTTTTACAATGAAGTCCTTAAAATGATTATGTGATTATGACTTGTTTTTGCTATTGAATTCCATATTAACAACATACAAGTCGTTGTTACCATCGATAAAGAGGGTGGGTGTAATTACCACAAAAAATTAGTTAAATAATGATATGAAGAAGGCATTTTTTGTTAGTATAGAAAACTGGTGAGAAGAACATTTTAGTTTAGCCTAAATTGAGATAGTTGTCTGGGGGCAATCCGTGTGTTGTTTTATCTTAAACCAAACGTTTTGATTCATTTCATATGATCCATGCCAGCAACCAATTATTCTAACATAAATCTTGTTAAATATCTTATGACATGCTTCAATAGCCCATCCTTTCAAGTAATGAAGAACAAATCCTTACCTTCCTTTTTTCTCATTTATATAATTCTAATATTCACTAATGCCTTCTCTCATCATTACATGGAAACAAATTATGTAAAAATCAAAAAATAAAATTATACCAAACAGAATCATCATACTTCAAGATGACCAAAACTCAAAATCAAACACTACATACAATGTCATAAAATGCTCAGTAGTTAAATCCTTAGGCAAAAATATTTAACTACTTGATAAAAATTTCTTGGAGAGAATCTACCTCTCCATGAGTTATATAAACCATAAATATCCCAATCTTAAAATATCCATAATATCTACCAATATCCATCTCCACCAACATTCAAACCACCACAACACATACACTACCTAAATCAACTTTCTTTATAAAAATATCCAAATCATCATAAATCACACTAATAAAATAAAAAAAAGCACATAAATTTTAAATCGATATGGCTAATACTATCGCCTTTCCGTCAACAACAGCTTTGAAGTCCTAAGTTTTCTGTGAACAATAAGGAAGAACTTTCTGTCAAAAAACAAGGTAGCTGTAACTGTTGCATCTCACATGTTCATCAATTCAACACTCTTTTAACTTTCAAACTTGAAAAACCATACGCTTCATATTGTAGTTCAAATTAAAGTGCAATATCATTATAATATTAATATATTTAACCCCAAGGTCCCATTAATCAAATCCCTAATCATATAAAATGCAATATACACAACCTCTCCATGGACCCTCCATCCATGTCTTCTTCCCAATAATTTAGATAAGAAAGAAAGAGACCCCACATTATGTTCATAAAAGTCCTCCACTTTAAATTTATTCATTAATTTCCACACTTCTCAGTCAAGTCATCCATCCTTACAAACAATAAAAATTAGTTTTTTTTTTCTAATGTTGTTTATAATATCTTTACATAATATAAATATTATAGAAGTTAGCCACACACAATTTCTATCATCTTTTTAATACTTGAAATCCCCCCACTTCCCCTCCTCCCCCTTCCTCTCTCCTTCCACTCCAACTTTCTCATCCTTCACTCACACAAAGTGAGCTCATTTCTATCATGTCTTCATTAGCTTCTGCATCTCCATCCCCGNATATATATATATATATATATATATATATATATATATATATATATATATATATATATATATATTAACATATTTCACAAAAATATTTTTACTTTTTTAATTATCTGACAAAAATTTCATCAATATGATCTTAAAAATTAATATTATACTATTTTCTTATAAAGTATTTAATGCTGATAACATATATGTATTTTAACATACTTCATAAAAATATTTTTATTATTCTGGAATTTATCTAACGTATTAAAATCACATAATTTTAACCCATATGTTATTTAAANTATATATATATATATAAACATATTTCACAAATATATTTTTACTTTTGTAATTATCTGACAAAAATTTCGTCAATATGATCTTAAAAATTAATATTATACTATTTTCTTATAAAATATTTAATGCTGATAACATATATTTATTTTAACATACTTCATAAAAATATTTTTATTATTCTGGAATTTATCTAACGTAATGAAATCACATAATCTTAACCCATAAGTTATTTAAATGCCACATTTTAAAATTATAAGCATATTTACACATCAAAATTGATTAGGATATCCTTATTTATACTCTCTCTTATTAATAATTAAAAGATATTGTTGGATCAGCTTATCTAAGATTTAAGCAATCCCCTTATTTAATTATTGGAAGTTAAAAGCGTAACTAATAACTGTTAGGTATGGCTCATATATCAGAAAATTTGGAGTATCTTGAAATATATAGGTGTGTCTCCTGGAATGAAAAAGAGTGTCTCTTGGTGTGAAAATGTGTGTCTCTTGGATTAGTGGGTTGGGGGGAGCGAGGGCGTGTTGTAAATTTATCTGTGAGTTTTATCTATAAATAGATGTGTAACCCTATGGGTATGTGACTCTTCTGAAATAGTGAATTCGTTGTTCTGCTCCTTAGGACGTGGACATCTTTGTCGAACTTCGTTAAATCTTTGTGTTCTTCTGGTTTTGTCCTGATTTCTANATTGTTGGATCAGCTTATCTAAGATTTAAGCAATCCCCTTATTTAATTATTGGAAGTTAAAAGCGTAACTAAAAACTGTTAGGTATGACTCGTATACCAGAAAATTTAGAGTATCTTGAAATAAATAGGTGTGTCTCCTGGAATTAAAAAAAAGTGTCTCTTCGTGTGAAGATGTGTGTCTCTTGGATTAGTGGGTTGGGGGGAGCAAGGGCGTGTTGTAAATTTATCTGTGAGTTTTATCTATGAATAGATGTGTAACCCTATGGGTATGTGACTCCTCTGAAATAGTGAATTCGCTGCTCTGCTCCTAAGACGTAGACATCTTTGTCGAACTTCGTTAAATCTTTGTGTTCTTCTGGTTCTGTCCTGATTTCTGNATAATTTTATTATATCATTTACCTTAATAATAAAAATTTAAAAAATTGATTTATGATAATGAAATAATATGTGTGATGAATAAGATATGGATATCTGAATTCTGATGCTCTTAGAAGGAAATCACCAAGGGATTATTGATCAATTAAAAAGGAATTAATTTCATTAATTTCATTATTAATTTGGTGACCCATTATATATATCAAAAGAGAAATTAAACATAAGGGAAGGAGGGAGGAGCTTCCTTAGCAGTATGGGTCTTTCTTGGAGAGCCAAAAAGGCATCGTTATAAGTGTTAGACCCTCTATTTATAAAAGATAGAGAGTTGTTAAGATAGAAATTACATTTTCGCCCCTGCTTTAATCAGGGCTTTGTAGGATATTTTGGTCTTTTCATATTTGGTAACCGATTTTAGCATCATTCGATGTTTCTGGATTCTCCACCTGTCTGATTTCCCCTTTGGTAGACAGAGATGTCGTCGATCAAGCATTCCGTCTGGATACTGGATGACCTTTGTGTTTTTGGTAGCGGTTGAGTGTGAACATTGCGGGCTGTCGTATTTGGATGATCGGTTGGTTAATTTTTAGCAGTTAATCTATTTGCTAATGACTGGTCGATTGAAAGGTTGGGTTCCAGCTCATTGGTTCAGGAATCATACGCCTTCATATTTTCTGTCATACATGTTTGTCCGTTGTCGGTGGACCTTAGGCCACCCGATCGGCCGCGAGTTCAGCCGAACATTTAAATTTTTGATTTGGTCCGTTAAGCTGCTTTGAGATCTGTGCAAATCATTTTTGGGCATACTTATTAAGGTTTTCAATTTTTTTGCTTTTTAGCAGTGACAACTGTAATAAGAACAATGAAATTCTAAACTTCAACAAAATGAATCTTATAATAATCTTTATTTAATACATAAATATGCTCTGTTAATTACCATGCCCATGATCTTTATGTATATGTTGCTAAAGGGGCAACTTCATCATTTCGAGTTTGTTCATCTTCTGGACGTTTGTTCATCATCCGTTGTTTCTTTATGGAGAAAGGATTTGGCTCCGCGCTAAAAGTCTTCGATAAAGCTAGAATGCTAGCCACTCTCGAGTTCAAATCGTGTTGACCCGAGGATGAGTCATTGAGGAAGAAATTGGCCAAGAGGCCAAAATCGATTAAAGCAGCGAGGGTGGAAGAGCTGTTTGATTTGATTTGAGATGTTCTGGGGAAGAATTTGCCCAATATTGGAGGGTAGCTGGGAGCCTCAATAACCGACCCACCGGATGCTGTGAATATTTTTCTTATGGCCGATACTCAATGAGTCGGCAGATATGACCCTCCATCTAGTGAGAAGTGGTCATCAGATGCTTTTTCATCCTATTAGGTGGGCGGAACAACCTGATAAAAAAATGACTTAGATTATGGGAAAATTATTTTCGTTTTTTTTTAATAGCTTGATGCTTACTGACCATTTTTTTTTCACATATGAAAATCCTTGCATCGGACAATTGCTCATCGGTGTTGGTGGTGGTGACTCAATTCTGTGGACAAATCTAGCTCTAAAGGTACTGACTGGTAGCGAAGAGGATGTGGTCAATAACCTGACTGGACCCAAAGAGGACTAGGGTGTAACCTCTGATGGACGTTGGCTATCCCCTAGGACTTTAGCAGCTTGTGTGGAGGATTGGAGGCGATTCTGGCCTGAGAGGACTGAGACTTGCAAGCTGAGCTAGAGGAGATGTGTGGGAAAACGATCGGTCTTCATTGAGAGATTGTTAACGGAAAAATGAAAGGTAACTTGAATGCCAACCTTGATTTGAAAGAAATATGCAAAAGGCGGAAGTTAGAGTTCCAAGAAACTGCTACTAGCAAGCTCATTAAGCCCAAAGCAAAATTTTCCCTCATTTTGTCTCAGCGACGAAAAATTTGTGAGTGGTTCAAATCATTAAATTTTTCGAGTGGGTATGCTTCGAATTTGAGTCGATGTGTTGATGTGGGTGCTGAAAAAAATTTTAGAATGAAAAGCCACGACTGTCATATCTTCTTATAAAATTTGATACCAACCACATTTAGCTGTTTGTCGAGCGAAGTCCTTAATCCATTGATTGAAATTAGTGTGTTATTCATGGAGCCATGTGCTGCTCATTTGAAGCTTGATGGTATAAGCCAACTAGAAGCAAACATTCCTGTAACACTTTGCAAGTTTGAGAGAATATTTTTGTCTAGTTTTTTTAACTCGATGGAGCATCTCCCCGTACATTTACCCCATGATGCATTAATTAGAGGTTCAGTACAGTACCGTTGGAAGCATCCGTTTGAGAGATCATTATATTAGAACTAGATAGTTAGCTATTTATTTATAAAAAAATATTAGTAAATTGTACTGAGCAAAATTTGTTTTTTAGATTTTTGAACAAACTGAAGAGAACTGTGAAGAATAAAGCCCGAATAGAATGCTCGATATGAGAAACATATTTACTGCAAGTGACAACGACATTCTACTCCTTTTATTTCGCGGAAGAAGAATCCACAAAAAAATCATTTGGTTTGGTGCCACCATCGATCCTTTCTATTTTCTATTTTCAAGCAGTTAGATGAAGCATCAGGGAGGTGCACATTACATTACTTTATTGATCAGAAACTTTAAGTAGAGACACTTTATATTCTTCTTAATTGCGACAAAGTATAACCCTTGAATGAGTAATATATTTTTATTATAATTTAAACTCATTTATCTTAAAAGTCTAATGATTAACTGTTTCAATGATAATTCAGTATGTGAACAAGTTATTTGTGAATTCGTTAAATTTAGTTGAAGACGATGATACAAGCATAGATATCGAGAATAACTTCCCCCTAGTGGTTTACAACACATGTGAGTTAAAATTAATGTATTCATTCCTAATATGTCATGAGGCTTTTCATTNTATATATATATATATATATTAATAAATCCATGATTGGAGAAATGGAGTGACAGATCAGGGGTTCATAGATTTTTTTTGGGGACCTATGTGTATCGTGAAAATTTATCAAATTTATGTTGTAAATAGGTACATATTTCACATGAGATTCTGGTATGAAGTACAAAAAATCTTTTAATTTTGGCATTTGTGTTAAAGCAAATGATAAGTCAGATGAGGAGTTGGTCTATCATGAGATTTTGGAAGTTGTTGAACAATCCTATTCAAGTACAATAGAAGAAGTGTATTCATATTCAACTGTACTTGGTTTGATCTTGTTCCTAATCGTGGAACAAGGGTAAGCAAATATATAATATCACAGAAGTTAAAGCAAACAGACGATATGATAAATCTGATCGTTTCATTCTAGCCCGACAAGCATGTCAGGTTTACTATCTTGATATCCACTTAGAGCAGGAGATAATATTGATTGAGTGATTGTTATTTCGAGTAAACCAAGAGCTACCATTAATATTCAGAATAATATTGAACCGACCCATCAAGAATTTGAAATGACATGTTTTCTATTTTCTACTTGATTAAGTGCTAGTGGCGAATACAAAGAAATTATTCTTAGTGATCAGTACGACTCCGGCGATGCAATTGAAGAAAAGATCATGACTACATCATTCAGTCACTCTTCAGACGATGTTGAGAAAGATTAGGAAGTTTATAGTATCTTTGTTGTCCTCACTTTTGGTTGAGGTCTAGAAATTTCTTTAGTAGCCTAGGTCTAGCTATAGGACTTTCCTATTGACTACTCTTAGAAAANATATATATATATATATATATATTAATAAATCGATGATTGGAGAAATGGAGTGACAAATCAAGGGTTCATAGATTTTTTTTGGGGACCTATGCGCATCGTGAAAATTTGACAAATTTATGATGTAAATGGGTACATGTTTCACATGAGATTCTGGTATGAAGTAAAAAAAACTTTTAATTTTGACGTTTGTGTTAAAGCAAATGATAAGTCAGATGAGGAGTTGGTCTATCATGAGATTTTGGAAGAAGTTGTTCAACCATCCTATTCAAGTACAATAGAAGAAGTGTATTCCTATTCAACTGTACTTGGTTCGATCTTGTTCCTAATCGTGGAACAAGGGTAAGCAAATATATAATATCACAGAAGTTAAAGTGAACTGACGATATGATAAATCTGATCATTTCATTCTAGCCCGACAGGCGTGTCATGTTTACTATCTTGATATCCACTTAGAGCAGGAGATAATATTGTTTGAGTGATTGTAATTTCGAGTAAACCAAAAGCTACCATTAATATTTAGAATAATATTGAACCAGCCCATCAAGAAATTGAAATGACATGTTTCTATTTTCTACTTGATAAAGTGCTAGTGGCAAATACAAAGAAATTATTCTTAGTGATCAGTACGACTCCGACGATGCAATTGAAGAAGAGATCATGACTACATCATTCAGTCACTCTTCAGACGATGTTGAGAAAGATTAGTAAGTTTATAGTACNTGGGGTCAGTTTGACTCCATATTTTTCAAAACTAAATTTTTTAACGTCCTTCCGAAGCGGGTAACGGGATTTTAATTCCTATGACCGACAGCTTCTTACGGGCAAACCCCACACCAAAAATAGTGCCGACAATCTTTCATAGAATTTTGTATTTTGGTTTATTGTGTTGTTTTGTGCTTTTGGTTAAAGTAGTTTTAACTTGCACTTTACAGTTTCATCTATTTGTCTACTGCATACTTATGTGTTTTATGTTTATTATGTTTTGTTTTGTTTTTATTTTATTACATAGTATGTGTTATGTGCACTAATTAATAAAATTTATTCTTTTCGTTGCAAAAAATAATTGGCAGCAGGGACAATCTCCCTCCCCACTTGGGGGAGGGGGGTGTGGACCACATTGCTATCTGATGAAGAGGATCATCAAGAGAGGTTGCACGACTTCGACGCCAACTCCCACCTCTGTCCCCACACCCACCCTCACCTTTACCTCACTACCACCCCCGCCATCAACTCGACCCCACCTCCACCCTCGCCTACAGACCACCCCTGCCTCGCCACCGCCCTCACCCTCACATGCACCTTTGTCATCGCCATGATCCCAACCTACACACCTGCCCCAACTCTCACCTCCGCCCCCGCCTCCACCATCAGCCCCACACCCACCCTCACTGTTACACCCACCTCCACCACGTGCTCTGCCCTCAACCCTACCCCCACTCTTACCTCCTCCTCGACTGCAGCGGGATTGAGTGCATTTGAGGCCCATGATGCCTCTACGGGGCGTGAGTCGACAGACAACAGTTATTGCATTGAGTTTGTCGACAACATGTAAGTTCTTTTTTCATATTGTCAGTAATCTTTTTATTTTTTCAATTGAATATAAAACTAACAAATTAATGTTTTAAGGTTCTACCTCTCGGCCTAGACTATTCATGCTGTTTGGGATATCATTCGGAGCAAGTACGACTCATCATACTTGTCATTGAAGGAGATCCTGATGGCCATTCGAGAGCTTTGGTTTTAGGATTTTGCAGTAAGTATCATTCACTAATAACTGAAGTTGTTTTAATTTATTTATCAATCAAACATAATCACTGTAGTATTTGCAAAAACAATTCTTCTGGCGCCCTGAGTACGAGGCACACATTCGACGCAACTTTAAGCGCAAGGGTAGCAATCGCTTTCGGGACATGTTTGACGATATCCAGAAATCACATTAACATCCTCTATGGCTTGGAGATGGTGTTGTNGCCCCCGCCTTTGCCATCAGCCCCACACCCACCCTCACTGTTACACCCACCTCCACCACGTGCTCTGCCCCCACCCTACCCCCACCCTTACCTCCTCCTCAACTGCAACGGGATTGAGTGCATTTGAGGCCCATGATGCCTCTACGAGACGTGAGTCGACAGACAAAAATTATTGCATCGAGTTTGTCGACAACATGTAAGTTCTTTTTTCAGATATTGTCAGTAATTTTTTTCTTAATTTTTTCAATTGAATATAAAACTAACAAAATATTTTTTTTAAGGTTCTACCTCTCGCTTAGACTATTCATGCTATTTGGGATATCATTCAGAGCAAGTACAACTCATCATACTTGTCATGGAAGGAGATCAATCGCCTTTGGGACATGTTTGATGATATCCAGAAATCACATCAACATCCTCTATGGCTTGGAGATGATGTTGTTACAACACTGCTTAAGGCTTGGGATTTTTTGGACTACCATAAGAAAAGGGTCTAAGAAAACCAGAACATATGCTTGGACTGTGTTGGCATGAGGCACTCCAAACACACTAGTGGGGAGCTCCCACATACGAAATGCAAGTGGAGGCTGGTAAGATTTTATTTATCTATAAGGATTTCTATAGTTTGAAGATATGTATTCTAACTATTTTGTTTTATGGATAGACCGTGGAGATTGAACGAGGGATCTCCGTTGCCAATGTACATGAGCATACCCATAGGAGGCAGTTTGACCAGTCCTGGATTGACAACAGATCTCGTGCGGNAAACTAGTGGGGAGCTCCCACATACGAAATGCAAGTGGAGGCTGGTAAGATTTTATTTATCTATAAGGATTTTTATAGTTTGAAGATATATATTCTAACTATTTTGTTTTATGGATAGACCGTGGAGATTGAACGAGAGCCCTCCACTGTCAATGTACACGAGCGTACCCATAGGAGGCAGTTTGATCAGTCCTAGATCGACAACAAATCTCGTGCGACCCAGATAATTGATGAGCTAAGCTGGTTTGATGTTAATACATATTAACTCTAACTAAATGTAACTACTTTAGTTTGCATGAAAAATTTCAACAGCTAAAGGAGAACATATACTAGACGTCAGTAGGATTTACAATCCGCAAGCGTGATCCTTCCAAGTACGATCTCTGGAGGAGGCTGCTGAAAGCAAGAAGAAGGGTTAAGTCTACAAGCTCAGGTCGCAGGGCTTTGCCTACGATGCTCACAAATTCACCAGTGCATTTGCAATTCTACATCAACTGCACAAGATGAGAAGATCTCCAGCCGTGTTGCGATATTCTCTGTAGAGATGGAGGCCCACATCTCTCAGATGAGGTTGGAGTTGGAGGCCAAAATGGTGGTCAAGCTGAAGGTTGAGTTGGATTCTTTTCAACTGCATATGAGGGAGCGTGGCAAGGCAGTGACAACATTGGAGGAGGAGGAAACGAAAAAGGACGATGAGGATGTGGTTGACGACTGAAGATGGAAATTCTCTGAGCTCGATCAAAGAAGAAGAGAATTTGGAATGAGCGCACCGATGGACCATGAAANGCGGCCCAGATAATTGATGAGCTAAGCTGGTTTGATGTTAATACATATTAACTCTAACTAAATGTAACTACTATTGTTTGCATGAAAGATTTCAACAGCTAAAGGAGAACATATACTAGACGTCAGGAGGTATTACAATCCGCAAGTGTGATCCTTCCAAGTACGATCTCTGGAGGAGGCTGTTGAAAGAAAGAAGAAGGGTTAAGTCTACAAGCTCAGGACACAGGGCTTTGCCTACGATGCTCACACATTCACCAGTGCATTTGCAGTTCTACATCAACTGCACAGGATGAGAAGATCTCCAGCCGTGTTGCGACATTCTCTGTAGAGATGGAGGCCCGCATCTCTCAGATGAGGTTGGAGTTGGAGGCCAAAATGGTGGTCAAGCTGAAGGTTGAGTTGGATTCTTTTCAACTGCATATGAGGGAGCGTGGCAAGGCAGTGACAACATTGGAGGAGGAGGAAACGAAAAAGGACGATGAGGATGTGGTTGGCGACTGAAGATGGAAATTCTCTGAGCTCGATCAAAGATGAAGAGAATTTGGAATGAGCGCACCGATGGACCATGAACATATTCTAATCTACCGCATAGTGGGTATCTTAACCTTCTTCCACAAGTACAAAAAAAAAAAAAGATCAGGAGAAAACAAAACATCCTTTACCACCCGACAAACAACGTTTTTCTCATGTTAGAAAGCATTTGAAAATTGATGTTAGGACCCGTCAGTTGTAAAAATGAAGCATAAGAGATGTATAACCAATGGTTTTGCCTGCCTAAAAAAACTGACGAGTAAGAGACTTTTTTGACCTGTATGTTGTCGCTTTTAACGACAGAAGAATCGTCGGTTATACGAACCAACGATTACCGACGACGCGAATTTTCTCAAAAAAAGCTACAACATTAAATTGTAGGATAACTTTTGGTAAATTTATACCTTCAGAATATTGGTCGGTTTTGAAATTACCGACAAGTGTTTTACCTACGAGTTTAAAACCGTTGGAAAACTATCAGTAACATTAAAAACGTCGGTATTTCTTATCATTACTGACAGATTGTTGCATTTGGAAAAAACATAAACTCCTGTTATGTGTATGTGTGTGCGTGTGTGTGGATAATTACATACAGAGTACTCGAAAACATTGAAATTTACAAATTAATCTCCCATGTGATTTTTTTTTTCGAACTGACGAATCAAGGTATTTACGTGTGCCACCACCATTTTGTGAATTTGATAAAAATGAAAAATATGAGTTGGAGTTTTACCATGATTATTTATATTTGAGTGAGAATTTGAAAAAAGATGAAAGAGGGCGGTTAATTTGCAAATAATAAGTTTGGGTGTACCTAATTGCCCCATATATTTATTCTTGTATCCAAATTTGAATGAAAAGAGAGAGAAAGCGTAGAGAGAGATTAATTGATTTAGAAATTAAGTATTATGATCTTAAATTCCACCCACCAAATTAACTCCTATTATGCTTAGTATTCCTCTATTTTAAGAAACTAGAATAATTGTGAAATGACAAATACGCCCTTAATATTTCTCTAGTCAGTCAATTTTCTTTAGCCATTTTTTGGTCCAGTCTACCGCTCGATTTTGACCATCGACTGGGTTTTGCCTGATCCGCTCTTAAGTCGATCAGCTATCCAAGTTACTCGTCTTTTGCGTTAACCAGCTCTCAAAATGGGTTTCACGTCAGTCAGTCGACTGTTCCTGATTCGATTGGTTTCTTTTTTATCTTTGATATTCCCATCTCACCTGAATCTTTCGACACGTGTCCGACCCACTTGATATACTCTAGCATATTTCCTTTAATATTTGACATAACCTAAGCATTCTAATTCATAAGAAAATAAAAGCAACATACCTAATCCTGGTTAAACAAAGCTAGTTCATTATTAACCAAGCAAGACTTATCCGGTCATTATTATCAAAATTCGTGACGATCGATGATCATCTCATGCACGAAAATCAAAGCTGATTTGTCATTTATCTGCACTTATAAATTAATACATCATAATTACATGTATGACCCCACAACAATTGTTATATTGACCTCCCTTATATTATTCACGGGTCATTGTAAACATATATCTTTAAATAGACAACAAGTATTTTCTTAAGCCCTCCGAAACTTCCGATATAGTATTTAAATGAACGCGAGAATGGAACCTTGTTTTGGTAAAAAAATATTGTTTTTATTTTATAATAATAAGAAAATTTCCATTGGAAATATCTTTTTTCTCTAATAAAAAATTAAAATATTAACTGCCTTATATATTCATTTTTATAAGAATATCGCATCAGGACTCCACACGTAGAGTTACGTGCGCCACGTGATGGTGATAAAAAAAAAAATCGGCCCGATAAGACAGAGGAATATTCCCTCCATGTTATTCTGTTTTATTCAGGTGTTATTGTGTTATGAGAATATTTTCGATGTTATAATAACACAATAACACATCCATAACACCAGAATAACACGGGAGAAATATTCTCTTGAGTTACCGAGTAAATTTTATTTTATTTTCTGTCATCGTCACGTGGCGTGATTTCATTGGAGTCCGCACATAACTCTACGTGCGGAGTCCTGATACAATATTTTCTCTAGGTATAGCGGTTGTTGTATCACTTTCTTCTATTTAAAACTAAAATAATTAAAATTTAATGTTTTATCAATCTCCCCACAATTAAAAATTTTAAGCTAAACTAAAAATAAATACCATATGTTTATGTTATTTTCTTTCCAAATGAATTAATTTTCTAATCATATTATTATCTACTTTTTTTTAATTCTTTGGTTTAATTAATTAATATTAAAATCGATCTGAAACTAAAAATTGAATTTTCAAAATTTAAAAGAAAAATCAAAATTATATTATTTGCCATCTTTTTTGGTCAAGCTAATTTATTGATGCAAAATTATATTATTTCACAAACTTTATTATTTGTACATTATATTTGATGGTATGTTGACTCATTTACATGGGCCCCACATTAATATTGATTTTTTTAATTGTTAGGACATGTAAGTCACGTGACACGNTTGACTCATTTACATGGGCCCCACATTAATATTGATTTTTTTAATTGTTAGGACATGTAAGTCACGTGACACTAGACCATTTGATTTCAGAAAATCAAGATGCTAATTTTTTCATCATAGTAGAAGAGGACAATAATAATAATAATAATAATAATTAATAGAATATAGAGCATTGAAGGAAAAATGAAAATATAAATATTTATTCGTAAAATTCGTGTTTAGGACGGTCAAAACAGCTTGTTGTTCGCAAATAGCTCGTGTTTGGCTCATTCGCAAAGTTAACAAGCCGAACACGAACAAAAAATTGTNATTTCAGAAAATCAAGATGCTAATTTTTTCATCATAGTAGAAGAGGACAATAATAATAATAATAATAATAATAATAATAATAATAATAATAATAATAATTAATAGAATATAGAGAATTGAAGGGAAAATGGAAATATAAATATTTATTCGTACAATTCGTGTTTAGGATGGTCAAAACAGCTCGTTGTTCGTGAATAGCTCGTGTTCGGCTCATTCGCAAAGTTAACAAGCCGAACACGAACAAAAAATTGTTCGTTAGTGCTCGGTTCGTTTTAGCTCGAAATACTATTCATCAATTATAGATATATATATATTGATGAGTAGTATTTTAAAAAATTTTAATTGACTACAAGGCTACAAAGATTTATAATCATTTAAATTATTAATTAAGAAAATATAATAAAAATTATTAAATTAGATTCAAATAATTTAATATAAATAATAATTTTTAAATCTTGCCCCAATCCTTATGGCTACANTTTACCACCCGACAAACAACGTTTTTCTCATGTTAGAAAGCATTTGAAAATTGATGTTAGGACCCGTCAGTTATAAAAATGACGCATAAGAGATGTATAACCAATGGTTTTGCCTGCCTAAAAAAACCGACGAGTAAGAGACTTTTTTTACCTGTATGTTGTCGCTTTTAACGATAGAAGAATCGTCTGTTATACGAACCAACGATTACCGACGACGCGAATTTTCACAAAAAAAGCTACTACATTAAATTGTAGGATAACTTTTGGTAAATTTATACCTTCAGAATATTAGTCGGTTTTGAAATTACCGACAAGTGTTTTATCTACGAGCTTAAAACCGTTGGTAAACTATCAGTAACATTAAAAACAACGATTTTTCTTATCATTACCGACATATTGTTGCTATTGGAAAAAGCATAAATTCCTGTAATGCGTATGTGTGTGAGTGTATGTGGATAATTACATACAGAGTACTCGAAAACATTGAAATTTACAAATTAATCTCCCATGTGACTTTTTTTTTTCGAACTGACGAATCAAGGTATCTACGTGTGCCACCACCAAACTTTTGTGAATTTGATAAAAATGAAAAATATGAGTTGGAGTTTTACCATGATTATTTATATTTGAGTGAGAATTTGAAAAAAAGATGAAAGAGGGTGGTTAATTTGCAAATAATAAGTTTGGGTGTATCTAATTGCCCCCATATATTTATTGTTGTATCCAAATTTGAATGAAAAGAGAGAGAAAGCGTAGAGAGAGATTAATTGATTTAGAAATTAAGTATTATGATCTTAAATTCCAGCCACCAAATTAACTCCTATTATGTTTAGCATTCCTCTATTTTAAGAAACTAGAATAATTGTGGAATGACAAATACGCCCTTCATATTTCTCTAGTCAGTCAATTTTCTTTAGCCATTTTTTGGTCCAGTCTACCACTCGATTTTGACCATCGACTGGGTTTTGCCTGATCCGCTCTTGAGTCGATCAGCTATCCAAGTTACTCGTCTCTTAAGTTAACCAGCTCTCAAAATGGGTTTCACGTCAGTCAGTCGACTGTTCCTCATTCGATTGGTTTCTTTTTAGCTTTGATATTCCCATCTCACCTGAATCTTTCGACACAGTGTCCGACCCATTTGATATACTCAGGCATATTTCCTTTAATATTTGCCATAACCTAAGCATTCTAATTCATAAGAAAATAAAAGCAACATACCTAATCCTGGTTAAACAAAGCTAGTTCATTATTAACCAAGCAAAGACTTATCCGGTCATTATTCTCAAAATTCGTGACGATCGATGATCACCTAATGCACGAAAATCAAAGCTGATTTGTCATTTATCTACACGTATAAATTAATACATCATAATTACATGTATGACCCCACAACAATTGTTATATGGACCTCCCTTATATTATTCACGGGTCATTGTAAACATATATCTTTAAATAGACAACAAGTATTTTCTTAAGCCCTCCGAAACTTCCGATATAGTATTTAAATGAACGCGAGAATGGAACCTTGTTTTGGTAAAAAAATATTGTTTTTATTTTATAATAATAAAAAAATTTCCATTGGAAATATCTTTTTTTTTCTCATAAAAAATTAAAATATTAACTGCCTTATATATTCATTTTTATAAGAATATCGCATCAGGACTCCACACGTAAAGTTACGTGCGCCACGTGATGGTGATAAAAAAAAAAATTCGGCCTGATAAGACATGGGAATATTCTTTCAATGGTATTCTGTTTTATTCAGGTGTTATTGCGTTATGAGAATATTTTTCGATGTTATAATAACACAATAACACATTCATAACACCTGAATAACACGGGAGAAATATTCTTTTGAGTTACTGAGTAAATTTTATTTTATTTTCTGTCATCGTCACGTGACGTGATTTCATTGGAGTCCGCACATAACTCTACGTGCGGAGTCCTGATACAATGTTTTCTCTAGGTATAGCGGTCGTTGTATCACTTTATTCTATTTAAAACTAAAATAATTAAAATTTAATGTTTTATCAATCTCCCCACAATTAAAAATTTTAAGCTAAACTAAAAATAAATATCATATGTTTATGTTATTTTCTTTCCAAATGAATTAATTTTCTAATCATATTATTATTTACTTTTTTTAATTTTTTTGGTTTAATTAATTAATATTAAAATCGATCTGAAACTAAAAATTGAATTTTCAAAATTTAAAAGAAAAATCAAAATTATATTATTTGCCATCTTTTTTGGTCAAGCTAATTTATTGATGCAAAATTATATTATTTCACAAACTTTATTATTTGTACATTATATTTGATGGTATGTTGACTCATTTACATGGGCCCCACATTAATATTGATTTTTTTAATTGTTAGGACATGTAAGTCACGTGACACGAGACCATTTGATTTCAGAAAATCAAGATGCTAATTTTTTCATCATAGTAGAAGAGGACAATAATAATAATAATAATAATAATAATAATAATAATAATAATAATAATAATTAATAGAATATAGAGAATTGAAGGGAAAATGGAAATATAAATATTTATTCGTACAATTCGTGTTTAGGATGGTCAAAACAGCTNTGCCCCAATCCTTAACATTTTATGGCTACATGATTAGGGTTGTCAAAAAGACTTTTTGTTCGTGAACGGCTCGTGTTCGACTCCCTGAGCAAACGAGCCAAACACGAACACTTTTTGAGTTCGAAATATAAACGAGCCTAACACGAGCTAAGCCTCGCTCGCTCGGGTTCGGCTCGTTTACACTCCTATTCGTGTTATACTAGATGGTATATGCATGAAATTTTTTTTAATCTTTTTACTACATCAAATTAGAATTGGTTATGAGTGAACTTTGTGATCAATAGATGTTAAAAGGGGTGATTTTGAGTGATTAGAAGGTTCTAGAAAGAAATTAATCTTCTACTAATGCCCTACAAGATGACAATTAATATTCTATAATTTACATAAGTTCACATTGNGTATATGCATGAAATTTTTTTTAATCTTTTTACTACATCAAATTAGAATTGGTTATGAGTGAACTTTGTGATGAATAGATGTTAAAAGGGGTGATTTTGAGTGATTAGAAGGTTCTAGAAAGAAATTAATCTACTACTAATGCCCTACATGATGACAATTAATATTCTATAATTTACATAAGTTCACATTGGCATATAGATCAAATAGTTTTAATAGACCTTAAAAATGTTATTTTAATCACTTTTATTCATTCAAAAATATGGTTTCGGGTAGTTTGGGGCGGCGATGCGGTGTCGCACAACAGCTTTTTCCGTTTGACAAAACTCCATTTTTTCTACTTTTTGAAAAGTTACAGTTGAAAACTGTGTTCTGTCATCATACCTGACTATATAAAAGTGTGGTAGCTGACGGAAAACTTTGATCTCCTTTTTTTCTATTGATGCTAAGCAAAAAGAGGATGTAACCCATGGACCTTGTAATCCATCTGTCACATGAGTTGTTTGCATTTTCTTGTTCTTATTCTGCCAATACTACTTTATGCACCTTTAATAGCTAGCAATCTGCACAATATACCTAAATAGGATGTCTTTGTAGCCTTTCTCCATCTGAATGCAAATTAGATTTGTATCAAGACATTGTCAATGCTTCAGACTCTTTAAAATTGTGAATAAGGTGGTCTTTTTTTCCAACACTTAGGGAGAATTTGGAATTAGGGCCGTCAAAATGGCTCGTCGTTCGCGAACAACTCGTGTTTGACTCGTTAAGAAGCTCGTATTCAGCTCGTTAATTTTGTTCGATAAGTTATCGAGCCGAACACAAATTAAGATGTGTTCGCCGTGTTCGGCTCGTTTTGGCTCGACATACTACTCTAAGTGCATTTGGAAATTGGAATTACTTTTTGTTTTTTGTTTTTTATTTTTTATTTATATTTTTTGTTTTATTTTGTTTATTTTTATTTTTTATTTTATATTTTCAAAAACACATTTGATACTCATGATTNTTTTATTTTGTTTATTTTTATTTTTTATTTTATATTTTCAAAAACACATTTGATACTCATGATTTTTTTTTTGTTTTTAAATACTTAAACAAAATGGCAAAAGCATTTAAATACAAATTAACTATCTCTTATGTAGTATTTACATATCTTGTCACCTAAACTTCACTTGTTACATTTATATTATCTAATCCTTTTTATCACACCAAAAATATGACTAGTAAAACATTTAAAAAGTGAAATGCAACTTTTCTTAAAAGGTGATTTGCTTGTAAAAATTGAAGTTTGTCTTAGATATGTAAATACATAGGAATTGAGTGATATGCATGTAAATCTTCCTTTTTTTTTCCTTCAAAAATACCTAGGAAATGAGTGTGATGCATGTAAATTGTTCTAAATCAAATTTGTGATATTTTATTTCATAAATCTCATGCTTTGTTTTCTTATTATGTTGATTTAACGCTTCTTGAAGGTATTTTTGATATGTTTTGTAGGTTATAAGTGTTGTGCGCCCTTCGATGAACTAAAATACAGAATTGGACAAAGTAAGAAGACCAGTGTACCCACACCACCCCTCGGTGTGATTATATTAGGGTCTCTGTCTGAAGAAACACCGAAATGAGTGAAGCAACATTAAAGGTGGCAAAATTACACTAGCGTAAATGTGCCAGTGGTGTAATTAAGTTGCCTTACAACGTGTCGACGCTAAGGTCGACATACGTACACCAGTCGCCATTCAAGAACAATTTTGGCAAGGTTTTGGGGGCACTTCGGGTTGTGGCTATATAAGGAGACACATGGGACGAATTATGAAACTCTTGGCTTTTTGGAGGCTTCTTCTTCCCAACCTTAGGGAGAGTCCTGATGTGCCCTAGGGTTTTCTTCATTAGTTTTTGTTTAGAGAAGATTTCTATGATGTATTCTTTGACAGTTCTTAGAGAGTTGTGAGAGAGAAATTTGTGTGCAATTATGCAAGGCATATGGATGGAGAGCTCATATTGTACGGAGAAGATTGCGATGTATTGAAAAGAGAGATTGCCTCGGGTTTGAATTTTTGTACATTCTTACACTATTTTTATTAATATTTTCAATAGAGATTTGGTGTTTTATTTCTCCATGAGCAATAGTTAAATCTTCTTTATAATCCAGTGAATAAAGACATGTGATTTCTTTATTGTTTAATCCTTGAGTTTTTTTTTTAAATGATTTTTCGTGCTTGAATTTTGATACTTTTATGTGTAAATCGTCTGGTCTTCATTTACTTCTAATATGACCAATTAAAATGTTAAAACATATTGTAATCTATGACTTCTAACCGTTGACTAATAAAACAAATAGGTTAACACATATTCACTTAGTGGGTTGGGCATATTGCCAGTGGGAGAGTGCAACCAAGATAGAAGATTTCATGGTTAAGCCCTACTAACTGTAATACGAGTTTCCAACCCTTCTTATGACTTAGACATAAGCTAAGGGAGACTTATACAACGCTGGTTGACAACAATAATGTGAGGAACTCATAGAAAAAATATCAAATTATCATTTGACCAGTATCACATGAGTATGAGAAACTCCAATAATTATAATTCCATTTTTTTATTTATGTATTAGGAAATTAGAACCTTTTCAACATCTGCAGTCCTAAACACTTCAAACTAGGCTTAACAGTTGAGTAAATTAGAACTTCACCAATTAAAAAATTATCAAGTTTTATTGCAAGATCGATACACGCACTCTAATTTCGTATATTACTTACATAACTGAAGACTACTTCACAATAATCTCAAGCATAACAAATCTTCCTTTTTTTTTCCCTTCAGAATATCTATAAGCCTGTTGCATTCGATAGAGTGTCTAAAACTTTAGCCATTCAAACATAGAAATTACAAAAAAAGGAGAAGCTTTTAATTTACAGTTCTTTACGAATAAATACTAATATTAATGGCAAAGACATTGTTTTGAGACAGTGAGGTTTGAGCATGAGACATTTCAGTATGGGATCCAATGCTCAATGCTGAATCACTAGGCCACCATCCGCAGGCAAAGTCTTTTTTTTTGGACGTGAAACCAAAGTTCTCAATCGATGATTTGGACGTGAAACCGAAGTTCCCAATGTGGGACTAAACTGAAAATTCAATCAGCAATCAGATAACTATAGCTTTGGGGTTCTACTTCTTGGGATGCTAACTCTTAAAACTCTACTTCAGTCCCTGAAAAATCATACTATTGCATCTTTAGCAAGAATTGTTACTGAGAGAAACATGGAATTTTGAAACATTTCCAAGGAAATGAGTAAAATTGTTGCTCTAACGCCGCACCAATCAAGGAATAGTGATGATTCAACCCCCCAAAATACAAGGAATAGCACCCATTTCTCTCTTTCATGCAGAATCCTTCAACGAAGCATATCAGAGAAATATTTTTCTGAGATCGTTAGTTCTGACATTCAATTATTTCATATTTACTACTTTAAATTCACACCAGCATCCATAAAAAGGAAGCTGAAGAAAAGGATAAGAGTTACTATTCCAACAATATGAAACAAAAGCTGCAACAGCGCAGGACACCAGGAAAAATGAAATTTTTTTCTTAACACAGACAAAGGAAGAAATATACGGTATAGATTTGGTGGTATTATGTTGGTATTATGATAGTTTTCACCAGAATATCATCAGAATATCACTACTCCGCATGTAATAATTCCGCACCAGACAAAGACACCCCAGATATATTGAACGATAAAAGCGCACAAATACATAGCGGTCGAGCAAACCATATCACATACCAACTAATACAAGAACACATGATAACGATGACTTTCAAATTTCATCAAAAGAGGCAAATCATTTTAAAGTAAGAATCCAGCCCTTCTTTCTACTTTCAGGCATAAGAATCAATACAGATTTAGATGGAGATCAAGATGACATGCAAATTCTCTTTTCTATCAGTTCAGCCATTCTTTTAGAATTTTCACTTAATGTTTTTAGTGTGCATGTAATAACATTAGGGAGAAATTTTGTCTTCTTAGAGCATTTTAAATGTTTCTTTCATTTTAGTGTACATATAACACCATTTTTGGCTAGCAGCTATTTTTAATGCCAAGAAAATAGCTCACATCTCAGTTTCCAAGGGGCTTTTAGCACAACAAGGAGAAGAGAAAAATCCCAAACAACTTGCATTATGATCTCTAAATAAGCCACCAATTGCAAGCATTCCATTTTTAAAACTACCATCTATGTTAACTTTCAGCCAACCATTTGAATAGGATAGGTTTCTTAACAGCATTGCATAAACCTCACTAAAAGAGGAAGTTCTGCTTCTGAATACCTTACTTAAATAAGCCATTAAACTAGCAACAATGTTTTTAACAGAAGGTAAGAATCCTTCAATTTTAGCAGAGTTTCTAGCAATCCAAACAAAGCAGATCACAATGAAGGGGAGGAACAAAGGGAAGTATCCTCCCCTGTTTTATGCTTCCAGCAAAGAGAGCACATCATCAAGTCATTCCACCCAAGCACTGCCCAGCTCCCGAGCAGCTGGCCCAACTCTTTATGTCATCCCCGCTCAAATTAAACTGAACTCCATGGCGACTATCACGACTTATATCGTGTTTTGTCATTGACATGATATTTTTTAGTCTGTTGACACATTTAACCGCATGTTTTCCTTTCACTTGGAGTCGGGTGGTTACGTCCAATTCGGGACAACCGGTAGGTTCCAGTTCGTTGGACTGGAACAACCAACCAAGGATTGGAGGCGCGCTTTTCTCAGTACTTCATCTGCTGAAGATTGGGGAATTATGACTGTTCCATCTGACATCTTCTTTCAAAAAAAATAAAGGTGCCAACTCCTCTAAGGCCGGGGAAGTTGACGTTGAGGGGAGGTCACTATAAGTTCTCTAATATACTGACTTAATGATAGTGAGCCGGGTTCTATTCCTAAAAGTGGTTGGTCACATGATTGCAAAGCTATAAAAATCTTCGATGCTGTGGAGCTACAATGGTTGAAAATGATGGTCGCTCGATTGGCAAAAAGAGAACCGGAGGATAATGAGAGATCAGAGAGGGTCCTTCGGGTAGTGGCGTTGTTGGATAAAATGCTTGCGGCGAGCGGAGAAACTAGCCAAATTGGCAGGAAAAATTTTCTGTCCCAACTTTGGAAGTAGCTCTACATGCGAAATCCAATAATATGCCGTCACTAGTGCTACATCGCGGGGATTATTTTGGGGTTATTTAAGTGGAACTGCGAAGATTATTTTGAGGTTATTGAAGATAAACTCATATATTCCACTTCAATAACCCCAAAATAACACCGTGGAGAAGAGAAATTCATATATTCCACTTCAATAACCCCGAAAAAATGCCATGGAGGTTATTGCGGAGTTATTGAAGAGAAATACATATAATCCACTTCAATAACCCCAAAATAATACTGAAATAACTTCTGCGGTGTTATTTTAGGATTATTGAAGTGTAATATATAAGTTTTTCTTCAATAATCTTGAAAAAACTACGAAATAATCTCTGTGGTTCTACTTCAAATTATTGGAATCGACACGTAAAACTATGTTGGGAGTATGGACAAAAAATTTTTCCTATGGGGAAATTTATTAATTGGCGAGGCCCTCGTCTACTAGAACATTTGATAGAGTGGTATTCGATTCGCCACTATTGAACAATCCATAGATTGGTATTCGAGTCCCTTCGTCTAAAACAGTAGATGTGGACTATCAGGATTGAGAACGAGTTCTTTTCACTGCTTGCATTCCATCCCAGGCAGGTGCAGGTGGGGATTTTGAACGAACAACTCCGTATTGAGTGTTTGTCAGAGATTGATCATCCTTTCTTCCTGTTGGGCTTAATCGATCAAAAATATACCAAACCCTCAGTGTTTGCTACTCTATATTCCATCTTTGAAGGGTCATCCAGGGATGATTCGAGTTCTGATGGTGAGCGCAATTCCTCTGATCGGCCTCACGGGATTTGAAACCCTGTTCCACCATTTTTGCCCTTTTTGAGCTGTACTCCCTTGTATGTACTTTGGACAGCTAGGCCTTAGCACTGGTCCCTTGTAGAGTGTTGCACTGTCGAGTGATGGCTTGCCGTATTCAATGATCTTAGTTGGGCGATCTCAGTGTCACAACCGGTTATCTTTACTTCATGTGCAGCTGCATGACCTTGGTGTCGTGGTTGGCTGTTTTCATTTGGTGCACAACCGGGTGATATTGGCGCTGTGTTCGTATGATGCTTAGCTAGGCGATCTTTGGCAACACAGCTAGCTATTTTCATTTGATGCTCAGAAAGACGATCTTGGCGTCGTAGCTGGTTGTCTTCCTTTGATGCATAGTCAGGCGATATTGGCGTCGTGGCAGACTGTCGTCATTTGATGCACAATCGGACGATCTTGACATTGTGGTTGACTTTCTGTATCGATGCACTTTCTTGCGATCTTGGCATCGAGATTGACTGTGTTCATATGATGCACAACTTGGTGATTTTTTGCGCCAGGACTGACTAACTTCATTAGATGTGCAACCGCGTGACCTTGGCGCCACGGCTGGTTGTCTTCATTCGATGCATAACCAGACGACCTTGGCGCTATGGTTGATTATCTTCATTCGATGCACAACTGGGCGATCTTGGCACCATGACTGGCTGACATCGGGTTATCTTCATTCAACGCACAGTCGGACGACCTGGGCATCTTGATTGGCTAACTTCATTGATGAACGATCGTGTGATCTTCATTGGATGTGCAGACGTGCAATCTTGGTGTCGCGGCTGACTGTCTTCATTCAATGCATAGCTAGGAGATTCTGGCACCACGACTAGATATCTATATTTGATGCTCAACCGGGTGATCTTGGTGTCGTACCTAGCTGTCTTCATTCGATGCTCGGCCAGACGATCTTGGCACCGCAAAAGGTTGTCATTATTCGATGTGCACCGTGCGATCTTGACACTGTGGTTGGCTATCTTCATTCGATGCATAATTGAGAGATCTTGGCGGCTATCTTCATTTGATGCACAACTAGGCGATCTTGACACCGCAGCTGACTGGCTTCATGTGATGCTCACTCGTGCGATCATGGCATCGCAGTTGACTGTCTTCATTTCCGGAGCATTTTTGGTTTACTTTCCCCTTTTTTTCCTTAGTTCCTTGAACATTTTCCTAACCTGAGTTTTGGATCCCCAGTCAGCATGACCTCCGTTTAACTTGCATATGTTTTTAATTTACGTGAGTAATCGTAAAGGAAAACATAAGATAAATTTCATCTAACATTGTCTGCCTACAATGCAAAAAAGGTGGGGAGTAGATAGGAAAATAAGGAGAGAAAAACATTCATGGGATTATTCCAGCGACATGGATGACATTCGTTCAAGTAGGTTTAGGTGAGACCACCAGTGCCAACACTTTCCCATGTCTAAAGCTCGGGTTTCCTGTAGCCATGAATTTCCTTACCTTCTTAACCTTGGTTAGCTCCCTGATGAGGTTCCTGGGTGCCTTCATTCCTCCTTGTCATTTCCATGACCATGATCGTAATTACAATATTTCCTTCCATCTTGGAGGAAACCTCTAGCTTTCATCGGCACAAGCTCCTTGAAGCACTAGTTACCTTGGATGGCGTCCATATTTTCAACTATGGATACCCTCAAATCGATGGCTTGTAGACCCAGATAGTCTCCTTATCATTGCAGGTAGGGTTGTACCAGCCTTTCATGGTGCTGATTTAATTGAGAGTCCTAATTCCTCACCGGTCTGTTGTGCTGCTGGCACTGTCCTGTTCCTTTGTTGTTTCAAGAGGACTGTCCTTCTTCGAAACGATGTCGGACATTTAGTTTGTGTTCCTCTCTTCTCTTCGACTCGTCGATAGGGGGAGCTCTCTTCAGGGCATAGTGGACCTCTTGTTCCATCATGGAGGTGTTTTCTTCTGTCAAAATGTGCTTGTTGGTTCTTTCCAACAGCTCTACTAATTACTGAATCTCATTGATGTTGAGGTCATAGGTGAGTCTCTTGGATCACATGGCTTGTTTAAAGGCAGCCACGACCACGTCAACTTTGAGGTCTTTTACCTCCAACTTCTCCCTTCGGAAGTGTNGTTCTATAAGCCAATGTTTTTGAAGTGAATAGTTTGGATTAAATATTATAAGGAACTTCAGCTTGCTTGCAGCCGAATGTTTCTATTATACCCTATTTCATGTACTACCTATTTTGTTATATATTGGGTCATTTACATACCTACCACCGAATTCCTACATATTTACATATCTAACCCTAAATTTTAATTTTTATATTTATAGCATCACATAAAAATATCACAATTTTAACTTTTAAGAAGTTAGATACAACATTTTAAGCATAGGTAAGGTGACGTACGTTAAAATTGAAGCTTATGCAAATACATAATAATTAAGTGGTATTTATGTAAATCTGCCTTTGTATGCTGTGTGAGGTAAGTATATGAAAAACAAGTTTAGTAATATATATCTTCTCTTGGTTTCATTTTCACATTTTTGCTACGTCATAAGAGCGAGCTCGAACTTCTCGATTTATGACTTTCATTTTTCATCATTAGGGCGGTAAATGAATCAATGTGGTCAATGAACTCGATTAGTACTCGATCAAATTGGTTCATATTAATGAATGAAAATATTTGAATGCTTTTAATACCTTGTAAGTTTAGATGAAGAAGGCTTAAAAATGTTCAAATTCATTTATTTATGTTTACGATTGAACTCTTTAGTTATTCGAGGAGTAACTTGTTAAACACTCGATATTAAACTTTATGATGAATATAATATAGAATTTAAATTAATTTTGATCAACTAATATTTTCTTAGTTTTTTTTTTTTGTTAAATTAATGTATTTGTAATTATTTAGCAAGCATACTAATTTTTAATGTCATTCACTCTTATTTCTTTATTTCAATGAATTAGCTTATTTGTTTTTTATTTATGTTTTTTAATAGTGAGTTAATTAGNATTATTTGTAATTTATGTATTATCTTTTTTAATTGATGTAAAGTAGTTAGATGTTAATTTAAAAATTATTGTTGATTTAGGTTTGTAATATCATTTGTTGAGAAGTAACTAAGATTATATAGCTTATACTAAGCCAAGCATCAAGTTATTGCATGAGATCATGGTTGTCTTTTCATAACATACACACATATATAGGATGGATGAGATCAATGATACTTAGGTATTGGGGCATAAAAACATCTTATGAGAGAAGAACTTAGCTAGTTATTCTACTATTTTGCTTATATTAGTACTATTGGTATGAGAAGTTGGAAGTTTGGCGAGCAAACTCATGTTTGGACATGATGTTATTGAGGGATCATCTATGCAACTAGGATTATTCTTGTTAACCATTTGTTATGAATAACTTCACAAAGTAAGGAAAAATTGAAATGTTATGTAACCTTATGCAAATTATCCTTTATAGTAAAAGTTATTAATGATGTTTTGGTGATTTCACTATAATTTTTTGTTTCCTTAGATTTTCATTTTAAGAGAGGGGGGATGTTGTCACTAGGTATAATACCTAAAATTAAATTTACTAATTTCTCTGTAAATCTCTTTCATTAGTATTACATTGAAATATATAAGCGATGATAATAAGATATAAGTTTTTAGTTTCTATTTTTCTTATCTTTATTATTTTAAATTTTCTCATAATTATTTAATTTGGGTCTCAGATATTTCCTTAGTAACATTTTACAAAAGAAACATATTTTAAGAAATGAAATTTACTTCAAAGGTAAGATATTTACACTGATAGAATCATTTTAACTAGACTAACTTACCTACTTTTTTTCTCCAAATTTCTCATATAAAAATATTGTTTCTTTTTGTAAAAATTTTATTTATTTATGTGCAATATTTTGTTTATAAAGCTAAGAAGTAAAACACTCTTAACATCAGCAAAAAAAAATAGCACATAATAAATGAATATTGAAAGTTGCATTGGAACAACAAAGAAGTCACTCACAAATAAGTTGTCTAGAGAAATTTGAACATTAAGATTTGAACATATTCAATTGAATCAATTTTTTAATANTGGGCATATTGCCAGTGGGAGAGTGCAACCAAGATAGAAGATTTCATGGTTAAGCCCTACTAACTGTAATACAAGTTTCCAACCCTTCTTATGACTTAGACATAAGCTAAGGGAGACTTATACATCGCTGGTTGACAACAATAATGTGAGGAACTCATAGAAAAAATATCAAATTATCACTTGACCAGTATCACAGGAGTATGAGAAACTCCAATAATTATAATTCCATTTTTTTATTTATGTATTAGGAAATTAGAACCTTTTCAACATCTGCAGTCCTAAACACTTCAAACTAGGCTTAACAGTTGAGTAAATTAGAACTTCACCAATTAAAAAATTATCAAGTTTTATTGCAAGATCGATACACGCACTCTAATTTCGTATATTACTTACATAACTGAAGACTACTTCACAATAATCTCAAGCATAACAAATCTTCCTTTTTTTTTCCCTTCAGAATATCTATAAGCCTGTTGCATTCGATAGAGTGTCTAAAACTTTAGCCATTCAAACATAGAAATTACAAAAAAAGGAGAAGCTTTTAATTTACAGTTCTTTACGAATAAATACTAATATTAATGGCAAAGACATTGTTTTGAGACAGTGAGGTTTGAGCATGAGACATTTCAGTATGGGATCCAATGCTCAATGCTGAATCACTAGGCCACCATCCGCAGGCAAAGTCTTTTTTTTTGGACGTGAAACCAAAGTTCTCAATCGATGATTTGGACGTGAAACCGAAGTTCCCAATGTGGGACTAAACTGAAAATTCAATCAGCAATCAGATAACTATAGCTTTGGGGTTCTACTTCTTGGGATGCTAACTCTTAAAACTCTACTTCAGTCCCTGAAAAATCATAACATTGCATATTTAGCAAGAATTGTTACTGAGAGAAACATGGAATTTTGAAACATTTCCAAGGAAATGAGTAAAATTGTTGCTCTAACGCCGCACCAATCAAGGAATAGTGATGATTCAACCCCCCAAAATACGAGGAATAGCACCCATTTCTCTCTTTCATGCAGAATCCTTCAACGAAGCATATCAGAGAAATATTTCTCTGAGATCGTTAGTTCTGACATTCAATTATTTCATATTTACTACTTTAAATTCACACCAGCATCCATAAAAAGGAAGCTGAAGAAAAGGATAAGAGTTACTATTCCAACAATATGAAACAAAAGCTGCAACAGCGCAGGACACCAGGAAAAATGAAATTTTTTTCTTAACACAGACAAAGGAAGAAATATACGGTATAGATTTGGTGGTATTATGTTGGTATTATGATAGTTTTCACCAGAATATCATCAGAATATCACTACTCCGCATGTAATAATTCCGCACCAGACAAAGACACCCCAGATATATTGAACGATAAAAGCGCACAAATACATANAAATACAAGGAATAGCACCCATTTCTCTCTTTCATGCAGAATCCTTCAACGAAGCATATCAGAGAAATATTTTTCTGAGATCGTTAGTTCTGACATTCAATTATTTCATATTTACTACTTTAAATTCGCACCAGCATCCATAAAAAGGAAGCTGAAGAAAAGGATAAGAGTTATTATTCCAACAATATGAAACAAAAGCTGCAACAGCGCAGGACACCAGGAAAAATGAAATTTTTTTTTTAACACAGACAAAGGAAGAAATATTCGGTATAGATTTGGTGGTATTATGTTGGTATTATGATAGTTTTCACTAGAATATCATCAGAATATCACTACTCTGCATGTAATAATTCCGCACCAGACAAGGACACCCCAGATATATTGAACGATAAAAGCGCACAAATACATAGCGGTCGAGCAAACCATATCACATACCAACTAATACAAGAACACATGATAACGATGACTTTCAAATTTCATCAAAAGAGGCAAATCATTTTAAAGTAAGAATCCAGCCCTTCTTTCTACTTTCAGGCATAAGAATCAATACAGATTTAGATGGAGATCAAGATGACATGCAAATTCTCTTTTCTATCAGTTCAGCCATTCTTTTAGAATTTTCACTTAATGTTTTTAGTGTGCATGTAATAACATTAGGGAGAAATTTTGTCATATAACACCATTTTTGGCTAGCAGCTTNTCAGCCATTCTTTTAGAATTTTCACTTAATGTTTTTAGTGTGCATGTAATAACATTAGGGAGAAATTTTGTCTTCTTAGAGCATTTTAAATGTTTCTTTCATTTTAGTGTACATATAACACCATTTTTGGCTAGCAGCTANATAGATCAAATAGTTTTAATAGACCTTAAAAATGTTATTTTAATCACTTTTATTCATTCAAAAATATGGTTTAGGGTAGTTTGGGGTGGCGATGCGGTGTCGCACAACAGCTTTTTCCGTTTGACAAACCTCCATTTTTTCTACTTTTTGAAAAGTTACAGTTGAAAACTGTGTTTTGTCATCATATTTGACTATATAAAAGTGTGGTAGCTGACAGAAAACTTTGATCTCCTTTTTTTCTATTGATGCTAAGCAAAAAGAGGATGTAACCCATGGACCTTGTAATCCATCTGTCACATGAGTTGTTTGCATTTTCTTGTTCTTATTCTGCCAATACTACTTTATGCACCTTTAATAGCTAGCAATCTGCACAATATACCTAAATAGGATGTCTTTGTGGCTTCTCTCCATCTGAATGCAAGTTAGATTTGTATCAATATATTGTCAATGCTTCAGACTCTTTAAAATTGTGAATAAGGTGGTCTTTTTTCCAACACTAAGGGAGAATTTGGAATTAGGGCCGTCAAAACGGCTCGTCGTTCGCGAACAGCTCGTGTTTGACTCGTTGAGAACCTCGTGTTCAGCTCGTTAATTTCGTTCGATAAGTTAACGAGCCGAACACAAATTAAGATGTGTTCGCCGTGTTCGGCTCGTTTTGGCTCGACATACTACTCTAAGTGCATTTGGAAATTGGAATTACTTTTTGTTTTTTGTTTTTTATTTTTTATTTATATTTTTTGTTTTATTTTGTTTATTTTTATTTTTTATTTTATATTTTCAAAAACACATTTGATACTCATGATTTTTTTTTTTTGTTTTTAAATACTTAAACAAAATGGCAAAAGCATTTAAATACAAATTAACTATCTCTTATGTAGTATTTACATATCTTGTCACCTAAACTTCACTTGTTACATTTATATTATCTAATCCTTTTTATCACACCAAAAATATGACTAGTAAAACATTTAAAAAGTGAAATGCAACTTTTCTTAAAAGGTGATTTGCTTGTAAAAATTGAAGTTTGTCTTAGATATGTAAATACATAGGAATTGAGTGATATGCATGTAAATCTTCCTTTTTTTTTCCTTCAAAAATACCTAGGAAATGAGTGTGATGCATGTAAATTGTTCTAAATCAAATTTGTGATATTTTATTTCATAAATCTCATGCTTTGTTTTCTTATTATGTTGATTTAACGCTTCTTGAAGGTATTTTTGATATGTTTTGTAGGTTATAAGTGTTGTGCGCCCTTCGATGAACTAAAATACAGAATTGGACAAAGTAAGAAGACCAGTGTACCCACACCACCCCTCGGTGTGATTATATTAGGGTCTCTGTCTGAAGAAACACCGAAATGAGTGAAGCAACATTAAAGGTGGCAAAATTACACTAGCGTAAATGTGCCAGTGGTGTAATTAAGTTGCCTTACAACGTGTCGACGCTAAGGTCGACATACGTACACCAGTCGCCATTCAAGAACAATTTTGGCAAGGTTTTGGGGGCACTTCGGGTTGTGGCTATATAAGGAGACACATGGGACGAATTATGAAACTCTTGGCTTTTTGGAGGCTTCTTCTTCCCAACCTTAGGGAGAGTCCTGATGTGCCCTAGGGTTTTCTTCATTAGTTTTTGTTTAGAGAAGATTTCTATGATGTATTCTTTGACAGTTCTTAGAGAGTTGTGAGAGAGAAATTTGTGTGCAATTATGCAAGGCATATGGATGGAGAGCTCATATTGTACGGAGAAGATTGCGATGTATTGAAAAGAGAGATTGCCTCGGGTTTGAATTTTTGTACATTCTTACACTATTTTTATTAATATTTTCAATAGAGATTTGGTGTTTTATTTCTCCATGAGCAATAGTTAAATCTTCTTTATAATCCAGTGAATAAAGACATGTGATTTCTTTATTGTTTAATCCTTGAGTTTTTTTTTTAAATGATTTTTCGTGCTTGAATTTTGATACTTTTATGTGTAAATCGTCTGGTCTTCATTTACTTCTAATATGACCAATTAAAATGTTAAAACATATTGTAATCTATGACTTCTAACCGTTGACTAATAAAACAAATAGGTTAACACATATTCACTTAGTGGGTTGGGCATATTGCCAGTGGGAGAGTGCAACCAAGATAGAAGATTTCATGGTTAAGCCCTACTAACTGTAATACAAGTTTCCAACCCTTCTTATGACTTAGACATAAGCTAAGGGAGACTTATACATCGCTGGTTGACAACAATAATGTGAGGAACTCATAGAAAAAATATCAAATTATCACTTGACCAGTATCACAGGAGTATGAGAAACTCCAATAATTATAATTCCATTTTTTTATTTATGTATTAGGAAATTAGAACCTTTTCAACATCTGCAGTCCTAAACACTTCAAACTAGGCTTAACAGTTGAGTAAATTAGAACTTCACCAATTAAAAAATTATCAAGTTTTATTGCAAGATCGATACACGCACTCTAATTTCGTATATTACTTACATAACTGAAGACTACTTCACAATAATCTCAAGCATAACAAATCTTCCTTTTTTTTTCCCTTCAGAATATCTATAAGCCTGTTGCATTCGATAGAGTGTCTAAAACTTTAGCCATTCAAACATAGAAATTACAAAAAAAGGAGAAGCTTTTAATTTACAGTTCTTTACGAATAAATACTAATATTAAAGGCAAAGACATTGTTTTGAGACAGTGAGGTTTGAGCATGAGACATTTCAGTATGGGATCCAATGCTCAATGCTGAATCACTAGGCCACCATCCGCAGGCAAAGTCTTTTTTTTTGGACGTGAAACCAAAGTTCTCAATCGATGATTTGGACGTGAAACCGAAGTTCCCAATGTGGGACTAAACTGAAAATTCAATCAGCAATCAGATAACTATAGCTTTGGGGTTCTACTTCTTGGGATGCTAACTCTTAAAACTCTACTTCAGTCCCTGAAAAATCATAACATTGCATATTTAGCAAGAATTGTTACTGAGAGAAACATGGAATTTTGAAACATTTCCAAGGAAATGAGTAAAATTGTTGCTCTAACGCCGCACCAATCAAGGAATAGTGATGATTCAACCCCCCAAAATACAAGGAATAGCACCCATTTCTCTCTTTCATGCAGAATCCTTCAACGAAGCATATCAGAGAAATATTTTTCTGAGATCGTTAGTTCTGACATTCAATTATTTCATATTTACTACTTTAAATTCGCACCAGCATCCATAAAAAGGAAGCTGAAGAAAAGGATAAGAGTTATTATTCCAACAATATGAAACAAAAGCTGCAACAGCGCAGGACACCAGGAAAAATGAAATTTTTTTTTTAACACAGACAAAGGAAGAAATATTCGGTATAGATTTGGTGGTATTATGTTGGTATTATGATAGTTTTCACTAGAATATCATCAGAATATCACTACTCTGCATGTAATAATTCCGCACCAGACAAGGACACCCCAGATATATTGAACGATAAAAGCGCACAAATACATGCGGTCGAGCAAACCATATCACATACCAACTAATACAAGAACACATGATAACGATGACTTTCAAATTTCATCAAAAGAGGCAAATCATTTTAAAGTAAGAATCCAGCCCTTCTTTCTACTTTCAGGCATAAGAATCAATACAGATTTAGATGGAGATCAAGATGACATGCAAATTCTCTTTTATATCAGTTCAGCCATTCTTTTAGAATTTTCACTTAATGTTTTTAGTGTGCATGTAATAACATTAGGGAGAAATTTTGTCATATAACACCATTTTTGGCTAGCAGCTTTTTTTAATGCCAAGAAAATAGCTCACATCTCAGTTTCCAAGGGGCTTTTAGCACAACAAGGAGAAGAGAAAAATCCCAAACAACTTGCATTATGATCTCTAAATAAGCCACCAATTGCAAGCATTCCATTTTTAAAACTACCATCTATGTTAACTTTCAGCCAACCATTTGAATAGGATAGGTTTCTTAACAGCATTGCATAAACCTCACTAAAAGAGGAAGTTTTGATTCTGAATACCTTACTTAAATAAGCCATTAAACTAGCAACAATGTTTTTAACAGAAGGTAAGAATACTTCAAATTTGGCAGAGTTTCTAGCAATCCAAACAAAGCAGATCACAATGAAGGGGAGGAACAAAGGGAAGTATTCTCCCCTGTTTTATGCTTCCAGTAAAGAGAGCACTTCACCAAGTCATTCCACCCAAGCACTGCCCAGCTCCCGAGCAGCTAGCCCAACTCTATATGTCATCCCCGCTCAAATTAAACTGAACTCCATGGCAACTATCACGACTTATATCGTGGTTTGTCATTGACATGATATTCCTTAGTCTGTTGACACACTCAACCGCATGTTTTCCTTTCACGTTGAGTCGGGTGGTTACGTCCAATTCGGGACAACCTGTAGGTTCCAGTTCGTTGGACTGGAACACCCAACCAAGGATTGGAGGCGCTTGTTTCTCAGTACTTCATCTGCTGAAGATTGGGGAATCAGGACTATTCCATCTGACATCTTCTTTCAAAAAAATAAAGGTGCCAACTCCTCTAAGGCCGGGAAAGTTGACTTTAAGGGGAGGTCACTATAAGTTTTCTAATATACTGACTTAATGATAGTGAGCCGGGTTCTATTCCTAAAAGTGGTTGGTCACATGATTGCAAAGCTATAAAAGTCTTCGATGCTGTGAAGCTACAATGGCTGAAAATGATGGTCGCTCGAATTACAAAAAGAGAACCGGAGGATAATGAGAGATCAGAGAGGGTCCTTCGAGTAGTGGTAAAATGCTTGCGGTGAAAAATTTTCTGTCCCAACACTGGAAGTAGCTCTACATGCAAAATCCAATAATATGCCGTCATTTGTGCTACATCGCGGGGATTATTTTGGGGTTATTTAAGTGGAACTGCGAAGGTTATTTTGAGGTTATTGAAGAGAACTTATATATTCCACTTCAATAACCACAAAATAACACCGTGGAGGTTATTTCAGGGTTATTGAAGAGAAATTCATATATTCCACTTCAATAACCCCGAAATAACGCCGTGGAGGTTATTGCGGAGTTATTGAAGAGAAACACATATAATCCACTTCAATAACTCCAAAAATAACCTCCGTGGTGTTATTTTAGGATTATTGAAGTGTAATATATGAGATTCTCTTCAATAATCTTGAAATAACTGCAAAATAATCTCTGTGATTCTACTTCAAATTATTGGAATCAACACGTAAAACTATGTTGGGAGTATGGACAGAAAATTTTTCCTAGGGGGAAATTTATTAATTGGCAAGCCCCTCGTCTGCTAGAACATTTGATAGAGTGGTCTTCAATTTGCCACTATTGAACAATCCATAGATTGGTATTCGAGTCCCTCGTCTAAAGCAATAGATGTGGACTATTAGGATTGAGAACGAGTTCTTTTCACTGCTTGCATTCCATCCCAGGTAGGTGCAGGTGGGGATTTTGAACGAACAACTCTGTATTGAGTGTTTGTCGGAGATTGATCATCCTTTCGTCCGGTTGGGCTTAATCGATCAAAAATATACCAAACCCTCAGTGTTTGCTGCTCTATACTCCATCTTTGAAGGGTCATCTGAGGATGATTCGAGTTCTGGTGGTAAGCGCAATTCCTCTGATCGGCCTCACGGGATTTGAAACCCTGTTCCACCATTTTTGCCCTATTTGAGTTTTACTTCCTTGTATGTACTTTGGACAACTTGGCCTTAGCACTGATCCCTTGTAGAGTGTTGCACTGTCGAGTGATGGCTTGCCGTATTCAATGCTCTTAGTTGGGCGATCTCAGCGTCACAACCTGTTATCTTTATTTCATGTGCAGTTGCATGAACTTGGCGTCGTGGTTGGCTGTTTTCATTTGGTGCGCAACCGGGTGATATTGGCACTGTGTTCGAATGATGCTTAGCTAGGCGATCTTTGGCGACACAACTAGCTATTTTCCTTTGATGCGCAGAAAGACGATCTTGGCGTCGTAGCTGGTTGTCTTCCTTTGATGCATAGTCAGGCGATCTTGGCATCCTGGCAGGCTGTCGTCATTTGATGCACAGTTAGACGATCTTGGCATTACGGTTGAATTTCTGTATCGATGCACTTTCGTGTGATCTTGGCATCGAGATAGACTGTGTTCATATGATGCACAACTTGGTGATTTTTGGCGCCACGACTGACTAACTTCATTAGATGTGCAACCGCGTGACCTTGGCGCCACGGCTGGTTGTCTTCATTAGATGCATAACCAGACGACCTTGGCGCTATGGTTGATTATCTTCATTCGATCCACAACTGGGCGATCTTGGCACCATGACTGGCTGACATTGAGTTATCTTCATTTGACGCACAGTCGAACCACCTGGGCATCTTGATTGGCTAACTTCATTGATGAACAATCGTGCGATCTTCATTGGATGTGCAGACGTGCAATTTTGGTGTCACGGCTGGCTATCTTCATTCAATGCATAGCTAGGAGATTCTGGCACCGCGACTGGCTATCAACATTTGATGCTCAACTGGGTGATATTGGTGTCGTACCTAGCTGTCTTCATTCGATGCTCGACCAGACGATCTTGGCACCGCAGCAGGTTGTCATCATTCGATGCGCAACAGGGCGATCTTGACACTGCGGTTGGCTGTCTTCATTCGATGCATAATTGAGCGATCTTGGCGGCTATCTTCATTTGATGGCAACTGGGCGATCTTGACACCGCAGCTGACTGGCTTCATTTGATGCTCACTCGTGCGGTTTGCTGTCTTCATTTCCGGAGCCTTTTTGGTTTACTTTCCCCTTTTTTTCTTTAGTTCCTTGAGCATTTTCCTAACCTGAAAATTTTGGATCCCCTGTTAGCATGACCTCCGTTTATCTTGCATATGTTTTTAATTTACGTGAGAAATCGAAAAGGAAAGCATAAGATAAATTTCATCTAACATTGTCTGCCTACAATGCAAAAAAGGTGGGGAGTAGATAGGAAAATAAGGAGAGAAAAACATTCATGGGATTATTCCAGCGACATGGATGACATTCGTTCAAGTAGGTTTAGGTGAGACCACCAGTGCCAACACTTTCCCATGTCTAAAGCTCGGGTTTCCTGTAGCCATGAATTTCCTTAGCTTCTTAACCTTGGTTAGCTCCCTGATGAGGTTTCTGGGTGCCTTCATTCCTTCTTGTCATTTCCATGATCATGATTGTAATTACAATATTTCCTTCCATCTTGGAGGAAACCTCTAGCTTTCATCGGCACAAGCTCCTTGAAGCACTAGTTACCTTGGATGGCATCCTTATTTTCAACTATGGATACCCTCAAATGGATGGCTTGTAGACCCATATAGTCTCCTTATCATTGCAGGTAGCGTTGTACCAGCCTTTCGTGGTGCTGATTTAATTGAGAGTCCCAATTCCTCACCGATTTGTTGTGTTGCTGACACTATCCTTTTCCTTTGTTGTTTCAAGAGGACTGTCCTTCTTCGAAACGATGTCGGACATTTAGTTTGTGTTCCTCTCTTCTCTTCGACTCGTCGATAGGGGGAGCTCTCTTCAGGGCATAGTGGACCTCTTGTTCCATCATGGAGGTGTTTTATTCTGTCAAAATGTGCTTGTTGGTTCTTTCCAACAGCTCTACTAATTATTGAATCTCATTGATGTCGAGGTCATAGGCGAGTCTCTTGGATCACATGGCTTGTTTCAAGGCAGCCACGACCACGTCAACTTTGAGCTCTTTTACCTCCAACTTCTCCCTTTGGAAGTGCGTGATAAATGTGAAGAGGCTTTCATGTTCTCCTTGCTTGAGCTACCATAAGGATTGAATGCTCTTAGAGGGTCTCTAGGCGATGGCGAATGTGTCAAAAACAACCTCTTGAAATCGGTAAAGCAGCCTATATTACCGGCCGGGAGTCTGTGGAACCACTTTAGGGGCAAAATCTAAAGGTGGTGAAAAACATATGACACTTAAATATGTTTGAGATTTTAATTAGGTCACAACCGACTCAAAAGCAGCCATATGGTCGTTGGTCATCGCCTGAGACCCTCTAAGAGCAGTGGAGACCCTCATAAAGACTGCCCCTTATAAGCTTCTATTGCTTGTAGTTTGAATTTCTTTGGGGCTCTGTCCCGAATATTTGGAGCAAGAAAGCATTCTTTGGTAGTCATGATCAGGAAAAAAAATTGGAAGCAGCAGAAAGATTTACTGTGGGGTGAAATTGGAATATGACAAAATCAATTGAAAAAAAATAATAGAAGCTACAAAAGAGTAGTGGAACAAGAAAATACATCTTGTCAAAAATACATGTATAATGTATAATTAGGTATGAGATGCTTGTCAGGCCATCGAATTGTATAAGTGTGTCATTCAGNGAGGGTCTCTAGGCGATGGCGAATGTGTCAAAAACAACCTCTTGAAATCGGTAAAGCAGCCTATATTACCGGTCGGGAGTCTGTGGAACCACTTTAGGGGCAAAATCTCAAGGTGGTGAAGAACATATGACACTTAAATATGTTCGAGATTTTAATTAGGTACACAACCGACTCAAAAGCAGCCATATGGTCGTTGGGGTCCGACTGCCCCTTATAAGCTTCTATTGCTTGTAGTTTGAATTTCTTTGGGGCTCTGTCCCGAATATTTGGAGCGAGAAAGCATTCTTTGGTAGTCATGATCAGGAAAAAAAATTGGAAGTCGCAGAAAGATTTACTGTGGGGTGAAATTGGAATATGACAAAATCAATTGAAAAAAAATAATAGAAGCTACAAATGAGCAGTGGAACAAGAAAATACATCTTGTCAAAAATACATGTAGAATGTATAATTAGGTATGAGATGCTGGTCAGGCCATCGAATTGTATAAGTGTGTCATTCAACATAGGCTGGCCAAGCTCTATTCTAGTAAAGCCTTCTCTAGGGTAAGAGACCAAACGACCTCAGCCATTATAATGAGATACTGAGTTGCAGCCAGGGAATCAAAGTTCTAGTATTTGTGAAGATCTATTAAGACAATATTGCCACCTGGGCTAGTGCTTATTTTTGTCTCCTCAAATTTCATGGGAATACACCTGAACATGAGCCCCTTGCATTTCTTTCAAGACAACAAGGGCACAGCTTGCTCGAGTTGGTTGAAAGGGCCTTTCCTTTTAACAATACTTTTCCTTAGATNTTCTAGTAAAGCCTTCTCTAGGGTAAGAGACCAAACGACCTCAGCCATTATAATGAGATACTGAGTTGCAGCTAGGCAATCAAAATTCTATTATTTGTGAAGATCTATTAAGACAAAATTGCCACCTGGGGTAGTGCTTACTTTTGTCTCCTCAGATTTCATGGGAATACACCTGAACATGGGCCCCTTGCATTTCTTTCAAGACAACAAGGGCGTAGCTTGCTCGAGTTGGTTGAAAGGGCCTTTCCTTTTAACAATACTTTTCCTTAAGATGAGCCAACTTAAACTAACCTAACTTGGTACGCAGTTCCATTGACGGTTCCACCGAATAGTCCCCTTAATGCTCTGATGGTGTTCTTATAGGAGTCAACAAGAATGGTATGGCTGACCTTGTCCCCAAAATATATTGTTCGGAATCTCGAAGTAAGACTAGAGAGCTCTATCACCTATACTTTGATCAAAGTACCCCCCCTCATGTNAATGCTCTGATGGTGTTCTTATAGGAGTCAACAAGAATGGTATGGCTGACCTTGTCCCCAAAATATATTGTTAGGAATCTTGAAGTGGGACTAGAGATCTCTATCACCTATACTTTGATCAAAGTACCCCCCCTCATGGTGGCTCAGCTCTTCTCGACTTTGTACTCTCTCAGCATCTGACAGGTATATGCCTCGAGCACCTACAATCGATAGAGAACTCTTAACCGTCTCCAACTATATTGATCTCTTGATTAATCTTAATTCATCTATTCTCATTTTTGGAAATAAAACTACATTGGAATGCTAGACTAAGTAAATAAGATCCGCACTCACCAAACATTCAGGCCTTATAGCTTAAACACCACCCGTAGGCGTCAATCGTTTTGTCGCTCTGACAAAAGCCAGGTGAGGCTTGTTCTTTGCTATCTGAGTGGCCAGAGCTACTTCTCTCCAGCCTAACTGACGTATGAGGCTTCCTAATCAGCCTCAAACATTGACTCAAAAACATTTAGCCGTGGTACCTTATCAACAAGTGCCGACTCCAAGTAATGTTGAACCAATAGTTTAGTCCCCTCAATCTAGTACCCTCACTGATGCTTTCGCCTTCACTTTTGGAGGGGCCTCTCCATGTGAATATTTGAATGAACCACCCTCTTAGGAAGGAATTCAAGAAAAATCATTGCTTCCAGTCCTTCACTTATTCTCTAACTTTAAAAGTTGGAATTTACCAACCAAATAAAACTAAAAAAACCTGTCTTATCCAACCCTGGATGATAATAGTTGCTACACAAGTTAATAGATCATTGAATTCCTCACCGCTAATAAAATATTATGAAGGTCATGAAAGCCACAATTAGGTTTCAATTGCATTAGGATGACTCCATAATTAGCAAAGATGGAGTGCTGACTGGTCCAAAGCAGCAAGCAAAGGGCAAACTAGAACTGATCCCTATAGAGTAAAAATACTAACGTTGTACCACAAAGTTGCCCAATTTTCTTCAACAATGACCTGAAGCTTGATGGAAGGATAAAGCCATGAATCTCTTATAATGAGTCAGCCTCCCCCTGGATCATTTGTGACTAGTCCTCTGAGGCCATCGATCCAAAATCTTTTGGGGAGTATCGAGGCACCATAACACAATCATTGAAAGTAAAATGTATGAAGCTCAAGGGGGTAAGAGACTAGAAAAGGTAGAAGAGGTGTGCCCTCATGACTCAAACCGCTTTACATATTGAGTGAAATTAAAAATAGTCAAAGCGCAGAGGTAAAATAAAATTACTTGGCAATTTCTGTAATAGGTTATCAATAGAATCATAACAATATAAAAAATTAGGCAGTAAAATATTTTTATTCAAAAAATGGCATTCATATAACAACAAGATGGTTGGCGATTAGTCCAATGGGCAAAGTATTTCACAAGAAGATCCGACACTACTTTGGTCGAGACATGCCAAAGCTGAAGCAGCCTCATATACAAAATTTATGGACATAAACTGATTCAAGCAATATGACTCGGCTTGCACCAGAAAAAATAGAGACCACTTCTGAACGTCCAATAGCTTCCAATAATTAGTCATTACCATATACTCCACGTTATCCGCAAGAGAGCTGCCATGCATCTTCTAACTACGTTGGATCCCTATAGACAATCTAAAGAACTTTCAACCTTGTCCAGACAGTAAACCAACAATGCATGGGACGTCATGTCCCCCTTGGCAGCTTCCTCACATGCCTTCGAGAGAAGTGTAGGATTGTCGGGGAGATCGACTCTACCATCCTTACTTGAAAGCCAAAAGCCCTCACCTAGCATCTGATCTGCAATTGTTAGCGGCCTAGTCAGACCTTCATCTGGGTTTGTCAGAGTTGGATCATTTACACTAAAAATCATCATAAAAAAAAAATCCTTCAAAGATCAGACCTCACAATACACGATGCAAGTTCATCTTGCCCAGTAACCAAATCAACTCAAATTTTTTAACTATGTGGTAAACTCACATGGGAGCAATGGTGAAAGCAACAAATGCAATTTAGCACTATATAATTTAGTAAATAGACATCCATTTTTTATATGAGAAATACTTAGAATTGAATTTAGGAAGAGATAAGAGTTCTAAAAAATCTTAAGGATCTACATGAAATCCGTTGTCGGATTGTTTTCACTCAACCCCCATCATTGGATTGCAATTGCCTAATTTTTATAGTCATACTGCCATCACTTGGNCTCGACTTTGTACTCTCTCAGCATCTGACAGGTATATGCCTCGAGCACCTACAATCGATAGAGAACTCTTAATTGTTTCCAGATATGTTGATCTCTTGATTAATCTTAATTCATCTATTCTCATTTTTGGAAAAAAAAACTATATTGGAAGGGTAGACTAAGTAAATAAGATCCGCACTCGCCAAACATTCAGGCCTTATAGCTTAAACACCACCCGTAGGCGTCAATCATTTTGTCGCTCTGACAACAGCCGGGTCAGGCTTGTTCTTTTCTATCTGAGTGGCCAGAGCTACTTCCCTCCAGCCTAACTGACGTATGATGCTTCCTAATCAGTCTCAAACATTGACTCAAAAACATTTAGCCGTGGCACCTTATCAACAAGTGTCGAATCCAAGTAATGTTGAACCAATAGCTTAGTCCCCTCTATCTAGTGCCCTCACTGATGCTTTCGCCTTCACTTTTGGAGGAGCTTCGCCAAGTGACTATTTGAATGAACCACCCATTTAGGAAGGAAGTCAAGAAAAATCATTGCTTCCAGTCCTTCACTTATTCTCTAACTTTAAAAGTTGGAATTTACTGACCAAATAAAACTAAAAAAACCTGTCTGACCCAACCCTGGATGATAATAGTTGCTACACAAGTTAATAGATCATTGAATTCCTCACCGCTAATAAAATATTATGAAGGTCATGAAAGCCACAATTAGGTTTCAATTGCATTAGGATGACTCCATAATTAGCAAAGATGGAGTGCTGACTGGTCCAAAGCAGCAAGCAAAGGGCAAACTAGAACTGGTCCCTATAGAGTAAAAATACTAATGTTGTACCAGAAGGTTGCCCAATTTTCCTCAACAATGACCTGAAGCTTTATGGAAGGATAAATCCATGAATCTCTTATAATGAGTCAGCCTCCCCCTGGATCATTTNCCATGAATCTCTTATAATGAGTCAGCCTCCCCCTGGATCATTTGTGACTAGTCCTCTGAGGCCATCGATCCAAAATCTTTTGGGGAGTATCGAGGCACCATAAGACAATCATTGAAAGTAAAACGTATGAAGTTCAAGGGGGTAAGAGACTAGAAAAGGTAGAAGAGGTGTGCCCTCATGACTCAAATATATAGAGTGAAATTAAAGATAGTCAAATTACAAAGGTAAAATAAAATTACTTAGCCATTTCTGTAATAGGTTATCAATAGAATCATAACAACATAAAAAATTAGGCAGTAAAATATTTTTATTCAAAAAATGACATTCATATAACAACAAGAAGTTTGGCGATTAGTCCAATGAGGCAAAGTATTTCACAAGAAGATCCGAAACTACTTTGGTCGAGACATGCCATAGCTAAAGCAGCCTCATATATAAAATTTATAGACATAAATTGATTCAAGCAATCTTACTCGGCTTGCACCCGAAAAACTAGAGACCACTTCTGAACATCCAATAGCTTCCAATAATCGGTCATCACCATATACTCCACGTTATCCACAATGTCAACTGCCATGCATCTTCTGACTCCGTTGGATCCCTATAGACAATCTAAAGAACTTTCCATCTTGTCCAGACGATAAACCAACAATGCATGGGACGTCAAGTCCCCCTTGGCAACTTCCTCACATGCCTTAGAGAGAAGTGTTGGATTTTCGGGGCGATCGACTCTACCATCCTTACTTGAGAGCCAAAAGCCCTCACCTAGCATCCGGTCTGCAATTGTTAGCGGCCTAGTCAGACATTCATCTGGGTTTGTCAGAGTTGGATCATTTACACTAAAAATCATCATAAACAAAAAATCCTTCAAAAGACCAGACCTCACAATACACGATGCAAGTTCATCTTGCCCAGTAACCAAATCAACTCAAATTTTTTAACTATGTGGTAAACTCACATGGGAGCAATGGTGAAAGCAACAAATGCAATTTAGCACTATATAATTTAGTAAATAGACATCCATTTTTTATATGAGAAATACTTAGAATTGAATTTAGGAAGAGATAAGAGTTCTAAAAAATCTTAAGGATCTACATGAAATCCGTTGTCGGATTGTTTTCACTCAACCCCCATCATTGGATTGCAATTGCCTAATTTTTATAGTCAGACTGCCATCACTTGACCATCCTCTAGTAGATCATTATTGCCTAATCACCAGTATTTGACTTCTACATCTTGATCATCATTACTAGACCTAAGCTGTAAGATAACCTTCACTCGAGCGTGACTCCAAACCACCAACGTCTAATTCAAGTCACATAAGCATTATTGCTTAACTATGAACTATTGTAATTATCACCCTACTAATGATATTTGGATCACTTTTACCTAAGTTCTCTCAATCATTATTGCTAGATTATTGCCACCCAAGTATAATAATGCCTTCCAACTATCTTAGATGCAATCACCAACAATGTCAATGCATGCTACCATTTAAAAAGTTGATACACACCATCACATATATGCTGACATTTGCCAATTTTTTCTTCTATGATTTTCAATAGTGTTGATGTACACATTTCCTTAAAAGACTGATGGACATAGTTAATATCAATGCTAATACCCACACTAACTTCGATACTGAATAATTTTGCCACCTATCATCATCAACAATGTTTATGCATGCCATCACATGCATGACCAATGCATGCATATTTTATCTATAAGAATGATGCATTATATATATATATATATATATATATATATATATATATATATATATATAGTATATATA
>JXCR01083706.1:18864-47417 GCA_002079205.1 Phalaenopsis hybrid cultivar | reverse complement strand
GTGCGTATTCTTTGGGATAGGTGCATTGCTTGTAGTGTTGCGTTTGGTCATTTAAACTATTAAAATGTATGGGATCTGTTTAGTCTCAAATTTTCAAAATTAAAATACTAAATTTTTAAAATCAAATTTACATATATACATTAAATTAAAACAAAAAATCATTTCCAAAAAGAATCCCGACTGCCACCTTGGTAAATTGATCTTTCAATTTTTACGGTTGGATTTTTCTTGCTCAGAAAGTTTCTTATTCATTAATGGGGAAATTGCACACCACATTTTGTCTATAATTTGAAGGATCATACATCTTTCCTTTTGCACGAGCTTCTTAAACATAGAACAAATCCTTGAAACATATGAGTTTGTCTTCCTTTCTAGATGGATGGCATGTGGCAGATTAGCAACAATACAATAAATATTTTTCTCATTATGAGCAGTGGACAATAGATAAAATTTGTTGCCTTTTAAGGAGAGACAGTCCTTGGGGAACTTTGGTTCTATAGGTTTGATAGTTTTTGATTTATTAATTGTATTAGTTTCCTTCTTTTTATTTGTCTTCAGAGCAAAACTGTTTATGTTCCTCTGCTGAGTGCATGTCATTGGAACAAATTTGGAGCTAGAACCAACTTCAAACATGGACTATGGTAGAACATAATCATCGCCTTCTACGAGGATCTTGTATCCTTTGTGATCCATTTCTTCTTTAATATTGATTCCAAGATAGACTACTATGGACTTTAGAATTATTTTAAGAGTAAAGACCTCCTTAGGTAGAATTATTTTGATGTAAGGAAATGCCTTGAATGAGTTTAGATTATATTTAATTGGTGGTTCTATGACCTTAGAATCAGCTATCTTTACTATAGTGTTGGGTAAGGTGCTGAGTACCACTTCAATTTCAACAAATCTAGATCTAAATCTAATCAGTAATCCCTGATGACGAGTAGTCTTGCTAGTTGGCAGATTGAATCCTTGGGAATATGAAAAGATTAACTTTGGGGTTTCCATTACAAAGGTACTGTAATTTTGAAGAGATTTAAAATGTCATCTCTTTTTTTATTTTTTAAGACTCATTATGCAAATTGAGGGATTTTGTTTTTCATGTGGATTCATCAAATTATTTTGATTTGTCATTGTTTGGTAGATAGGATCCAAGAATTCATTTATCACGAACGATTCTTTGAATTGAAGAGATGTCAAGTTTATTTTGCTTAAGATTTAAATGAGCAAGATATAGAACTGAGGGACTGATAGAAGGATAATTTAGCCTATTAGTAGATGTATTATCCTAGTCATGAGAACAACTTTTAACCAGAGATGAGGAGAGAGAAGAAATCTGCAGTGGAGTCGCCACTCTTTTGTCACTGTCGAAATGTCATGGTCATCACCTATCCTTCCATCATGTCATTCCCTGCCTCCTTTCATTGCTGGAATGCAAACACTGAGTGTTGTTGCTGCTGTTGAGGAGTCGCCACTTTGTTATCTATTGCATTGCCCTTTTCTCCAAATAACTATTTCTCTTATATCATATGGATAATATTATAAAAAGGAATAATAAGAAAAGACAGGGAAAGTAGTAATAGGGACAAAAGGAAGTATAAGGGGAATCTTTCTTGTAGAAAATATTATAAAGATAAATCCAAATTTTTTGATTTTGGAGATACCCATGCAAGAAAGACCACATGAAAAACCCTATAACCAGAGATTTAGGTATTAATACATATTATATGGTTCTTTTTCTCCTATAAGAGGAAGCTCTTATAGTTAATTAAATCTTAAGCAGCTGAAACTATCTAGAAAAACTTCCTATTAAGGTTAAAATTTGTTCTAAAAAAAGATGTGGTTTTATTAAGGAAAAGGACGTCAAAGTTCTATCCTATGGATAGTAGATCCCTAAGGATTCAGTACTATCCCACAGTTTCTTGTCTTTGTTAGAGTTTATGTTTTTTTGTTTTATTTGGATTTGTTGTTTTTAGGTTAATTTTGTTGGTTTATTTTGTTTGTGATTAAATTTTAGTTTGTTTTGTAGTTTAAAGTTTGTTTTGTTGTTTTGTTTTTTTTTTTCATTTTGTCAAAGGTTTAGTTGAGATTCACTGTTTCGAATTTTGAAGCTTCATCCTCACAAAATAGAGTTAATCCTAATAACATGCAAAGTGAATATATGATGACTCTCACCTTTTGTCTTCAGTGGCCCTGCAAAGCAAAGTTAGTACAAATTTATGTTTTTTTTTCTTATTGATTTAATTTTTTGAATTATTAAATTTTAGACAACCCGGTCAAGATGTATATGGCTTTGTCCTGAGGTGATCTGATACCTTGATTTACTTAGTCTGAGAGGCAATTAAACACACTTAAACTGTAAAATTCTTGTTAGCAACCATAGATTGCATCATCTAAGAGATCTTCGTAAACAATAATAGAATGAGTTAAAGTTGTGTTTGGTGATCTTTGTTCATCAGGGTTTCATTCAAGTATTAATGTCTTTTTTTGTATTTTAACGGTTGAAAATTTTAGGTTGCTTAAGACTTGTTAGCTGATTAAGAATTTGTTATTTGTGTTTTTTGTTTGATTTTTTTCTGATGACCAAGTCAAGTTCCCTTGGTTTCGTCCTTCCAGGGTCATTAGAGTTTGTAGTTTAATTACTTAAAGGTGACTGGAGAGGACTTTGTTAACAGCCATGGGTTGCATCCTCTAAAGTATTCTCTTAGACCAGGTCATATTTTGGTTTAAGTTTAAGTTTTAGTGTGTTTTGGGGTGAGTTTTATTTCTGTTAGTTTAAAGTTGGTTTGATTATTAACCCAAATTATCCTTGAGCGAGGTTATGTTATTGTCAAGTCTTTTTAAACCTTCAGTCACCTAAGCTTAATCTTAAAGTAGTTCAAGTTTGAACTCTTCTAAGATAAGTCTCTTTTTAATCCGAGTTAACCTAGATAGGCTAATTTTCCCTCGGATTATCTTCAAGTTTTTTAGGTCGACCAAAACTTAATAGGATTAACCTAGATTAATTTAACTTGATCAGGTCAATCTAAACCTTCCCAACTTAGGGTAGCTTGGGAATCCAAAGTTAGACTTGAATTGGTTTGAAATAATTTAGAATCAATCCAGGCTGTACTTGAATTGATACAAATTAATTTCCCAAATCAGGTTAGGTCAACTTTAAAGTAAATTAGACTTATGTGAAGTATAGGTTAATTTAAACTTAAGTTAATTTTCATTTTTAAGTTGAATAAAAATTGAATTAAACCTATTTCATTTTGTTTTGAGACTTAAATCAAACTTAAGGTTGTGCCTTAAGTTGAGTGGATGCAATTTAGGTTGGACTGACTTAAAGAACGGTTAATTTGGGTTAACCCAAGCTAGGCCGGGTTGACCTGGTATGATTGAAAGCTTAGACTTAATGTAGGTTCAACCTAAAAAGGATGGCTTAGTCTAACATAAGTTAAACTTAGGATTTAGATTCAATGTAAGTTGAATAAAAAAAAAAATTTAAAGGTTTAATTGAGTCTAGTTAAGCAAGACATAATTAAAAAATTAGGTAGTAGATTAGAACTTATTAGGTTTTATGGTTTAACAAAGTATAATTTAGTAAGACTTAGTAGGTTAATTAGGTCTAAAGTAGGTTAGAACTAATTAGCTTGAAGGATAAATTAAGTTTAATTTAAGTTAGACTTAATGAGTTAATTGTGTCTAAGGTAGGTTGGACCTAATTAGGGTTTGTGTTTAATTAAATCTAATTTAAGTAAGACTTAATGGTTTATTTAGGTCTAATATAAGTTAGAATTAATTAGGGTTTAAGTTAATTAAAACTAATTTTAGTAATATAGGTCAGAACTAATTCAGGTTTAAGTTAATTAAGTCTAATTTAAGTAAGAGACTTAGAGGATTTATTATGTCTAATATTTGCTAGACCTAATTAGGTTTTAGGTTGACTTAGGTTTAATTTGGGTTGAGCCTAAGGTTTAAGTTGGCTTAGGTTCAATTGGGGCTGAACCTAAGATTTAGGTTGACATATTATCAATGACATTAAGCAAGGTTAAGAATGGTTTGAGTTTAATTTAAGAAAGACTTAATTGGTTAATCAGGTATAATATAGGTTAGTCCTAATTAAAGTTAAGGTTTAATTAAGTATAATTTCAGTAAGACTTAACATGTTAATTAGATCTAATATGCATTTGACCTAATTAGGTTTTAAGGTTTAATTTGTCTAATTTAAGCAAGACTTAATATATTAATTAGATCTAATATGGGTTTAAGTCTAATTTAGGAAAGACTTAATAGGATAATTAGGTCTAATCTGGGTTAGACCTAATTAGGTTTAAAGGTAATAATACCTAATTTAGATAAGACTTACTAGGATAAATAAGTCTAATATGAGTTTGACCTAATTAAGTTTAAAGGTAATTAAGTTTAATTTTTACAAGACATAATAGAATAATTAGGTGTAATATGGATTAGACCTAATCATGGCTTAAGATTACTAAGCCTAATTTTGGTAAGACTTAGTTAGATAATTAGGTCTTATGTGAGTTAGACCTACCTCAGGTTTACATGTTAATTAAGTGAAATTTAAGTAAGAATTAGTTAAATAATTAGGTCTTATGTGGATTAGACCTAAGTAGGGTCTAAGGATTAATTTATTCTAAATTAAGTAAGACTTAATCAAATATATAGGTCTAATGTGGATTAGACCAAAATAGGGTCTTAAGTAAGAAAAAATAAAAAAATTAGGTATAATGTAGATTCGACCTAATGAGGCTTTAGAAGTTGATTAAGTTTAAGTAAGACTTAATAAATAATTACGTCTAATGTATATTAGACCTAATTAAGTTTATGTTAAATCTATTTTGAGTTCAAACTTAACCTAAAGTGGATTGGGTCCAACTACGGATTTGTTTGGACTAAGCTAAAGTTGGACCAAATTTTAGTTCAAATCTTGGTTGATCATATAATTTGGTTCTAAGATGTTTAGAACTTTCATGTAGAGCTTGGGTGGTTTCAATACAAGCAGAACCAACATATTAGATATGGTTCAAATTTGGTTAAACTTAGGGTTGGGCTTAGTGATTAAACTTAATGCCTAAAGTTTAGGTTATGTCCAAGTTGATTAAACCCAATATTTTTGTGCAAATTGGGCTAAGCTCTAAATTAGAGGTGTATGTTCATATTAACAGAGGTAATCATTCCATTAATTCCTAAGATAACAGTCTTAAGGTTAATGAAATGGTTCAAACTAGTTTTTAGGTCAGTTTGGGTTAAAATTAATATTTTCATTTTTTTGCATTTTTACGCTTGAATTTCTAAATTGTTATTTTAAACTTTTAAAGGTAAAAAATATCATTTTAGGTTTTGGATTAATACCCCTAAATTTCCTAACCATTTTTTTTTCTTTCTNAATGAAATGGTTCAAACTAGTTTTTAGGTCAGTTTGGGTTAAAATTAATATTTTCATTTTTTTGCATTTTTATGCTTGAATTTCTAAATTGTTATTTTAAACTTTTAAAGGTGAAAAATATCATTTTAGGTTTTGGATTAATGACCCTAAATTTCCTAACCATTTTTTTTTCTTTCCAATTTTTTGATTTTTTATAATAATTTTCAAGAATAATAATAAAACTTGGTGAAAATTGGTTTTCTTTTATTTTAGGGATCTTCCTTGACCCTAAAAAAATTAGGGAATAATCTCAAGGATGGGGGGGGGAGGGGGAGTTCTAGTTAATTCTGTGATTCTTGGAATTTTATTTTATTTTTAATAATTAAAATACTCTAGAAAGTATTTAATTAATTGAAAATTAAATATAACTCAATTATTAATAATTTTATTTTCATTTTTTTCTCCTTCGCCTACTGAATTTAGGGATGTATTTTTTTTATTTNTTTATTTTTAATAATTAAAATACTCTAGAAAGTATTTAATTAATTGAAAATTAAATATAACTCAATTATTAACAATTTTATTTTCATTTTTTTCTCCTTCGCCTACTGAATTTAGGGATGTATTTTTTTTATTATAGTGATTTTCCTAGACAAAGATTTGAATTTTTGAAGTTTATTAGATTTTATGGATTTAAATAAATAAGAAAATCCCTATTTTCTACTTATCCGAAGCGGCACCGCGTTCCTTCTTGGCAGCTCTGAAGTCTACGTGGCAGTCTCTAGCTCATGAAACTTTTCATGTGGGTGCTGAGGTGGCCCGCGATCAGTTTACTCCTTCTTTGTGGTTCATTGGTATGATATAATTGCGACTATCCATTTCCAATACATGAAAATGGATGACATTGAGTCATCATCCCATAAGACCTTAACCCAAAAACTGTTGGCACTTCAACCCTAAGCTCATACTTTTTTCTCAATGAATTCTCTTAGAGTTTGATCATATATCTTCATCTACTCACAACAAAGCCATCCATATGGTTAATGAAGAATAACATGATCATTTCTTTTATAAACGCCAAGACTCGAGAACATTTTTAGGGTTCTTGAGGTGTGCCTTAGCCTAAGAGGTTAGGCCTCAATTAGGATTGGCAAGCACATTTTTGGTGACCTTACGAAGCTCCTTCTTAGTTCAGTTCACTCTGAAATTGGGCCTATGTATGACCTTGGTGAAATGANAGCTCTGAAGTCTACGTGGCAGTCTCTAGCTCATGAAACTTTTCATGTGGGTGCTGAGGTGGCCCGCGATCAAGTTTACTCCTTCTTTGTGGTTCATTGGTATGATATAATTGCGACTGTCCATTTCCAATACACGAAAATGGATGACATTGAGTCATCATCCCATAAGACCTTAACCCAAAAACTGTTGGCACTTAAACCCTAAGCTCATACTTTTTTCTCAATGAATTCTCTTAGATTTTGATCATATATCTTCATCTACTCACAACAAAGCCATCCATATGGTTAATGAAGAATAACATGATCATTTCTTTTATAAACGCCAAGACTCGAGAACATTTTTAGGGTTCTTGAGGTGTGCCTTAGCCTAAGAGGTTAGGCCTCAATTAGGATTGGCAAGCACATTTTTGGTGACCTTACGAAGCTCCTTCTTAGTTCAATTCACTCTGAAATTGGGCCTATGTATGACCTTGGTGAAATAGTGGCTCGGTTTTGTTCTAGAATAGGTTTGGGACATTGGGATGGCTTGGTTTCGATTGGAGAAGTGACACATGATCATGGGAAGCTCTTAAGACACTTAGATCCAAAGTTTGATGAAGTTCATGTCAAACCCAAAAATTTTCCAGGTTTTGTTATGAGAATTTCAGGTTTGTTGATAGATTTGATGGGCTAAAAATATGTGAGATCAATTGCCTATGGGATGGTGAATAGGTTTGATGTTGAAAGTGACAGAGTTTGGAGGCTCTACGAAAAGTTAGATCGTGTGTGGGGGTTCTCAGGTAAGTTCTTTAAATAGCCACTACGAGAGAGATGGGTGGTTACTTAGAGGACTTTAGAGNTCCAGGTTTTGTTATGAGAATTTCAGGTTTGTTGATAGATTTGATGGGCTAAAAATATGTGAGATCAATTGCGTATGGGAAGGTGAGTAGGTTTGATGTTGAAAGTGACAGAGTTTGGAGGCTCTATGAAAAGTTAGGTCGTGTGTGGGGGTTCTCAGGTAAGTTCTTTAAATAGCCACTACGGGAGAGATGGGTGGTTACTTAGAGGACTTTAGAAGCCCTTAAGGGCTGATCTCTAGTCAAGGATAGTCAAATTTACCTTCTTGATCCTGAGGAAATATAATTGTGTAAAAATTATAAAGTTGACTTCGCTGTGTAACGGTGCCAAAAACTTGATGCTCTATATATAATTAAGAAATTTAAGCAATTAATGTTGGGATTCTATGCAAGTATACTTATCGTTATCAAGTAATAAAGGACATTCTATTTAAGCCCCAAATATCAATCCCACGAGGAAGGTTCAAACTTGAAATGAANTGCCAAAAACTTGATGCTCTATATATAATTAAGAAATTTAAGCAATTAATGTTGGGATTCTATGCAAGTATAATTATCGTTATCAAGTAATAAAGGACATTCTATTTAAGCCCCAAATATCAATCCCACGGGGAAGGTTCAAACTTGAAATGATAAATTAATTAAGAAATTCACAAAAAGTAAAACAAAATTACTGTTACTAATTTTGAATGTTGCGATATTATCAGAACTAAATTTTTAACTACTAGCAAAACTGAAATGCAAAGTTTAAACTGGATAGGAGGATACTGGCTCCTACTCTAGAGCTCCCCATTTCCTTCCCCTGAAGGCTAAATCTCGCTTTAGTTCTTAAAAACTAAGACCGAATTAAGGATTTTTAGTCCGTCACCCTAAAATCTCAAATTCTACACCCAACAATGTATATTTTCCTATTTATTTGCACTTAATTCCTTGAGCAAAACTCTCCTTCATGGAATCAAATGTGACCCTCACTATGTTATAGAACTCATAATCCATTCCCTGGATCATATATTTCACAACAAATTTTAATAATTCAATTGGCCAAATCGAAAAGTAAATTAAGTTTGGAGTTGAAAAACCATCATAATTTATTTATATTTTAACATTGACACATCCATATTATCTCTTCATCTCAGAGTAGGGAGAAAGATAAAGGAAACTACTTAGACTTCATGAGAAAGATACAACAAAACATAAATTTCATACATAAGAGAAAGTTTATACAACACTATTAAACAAACAACACTTATCTGNCATAAATTTCATACATAAGAGAAAGTTTATACAACACTATTAAACAAACAACACTTATCTGAAACTCTTTCTCAAAGAGAATTCCTTGTAACCTCTCTTACGAAATGTAGGAAGAAGAAATCTCTCACTTCTCTCCTTCTTCAACAACTCTTAGAGAAGAATTCACACTTAATCTCATCATAAGAACTTTAAATTNTGTAGGAAGAAGAAATCTCTCACTTTTCTCCTTCTCCAACAACTCTTAGAGAAGAATTCACACTTAATCTCATCATAAAAACTTTAAATAATAAGAATAATGGACTCTAAATGGTTGTGGAATAAAATGGAAGAGTGTGTGGTTTGTAGGAGGTTGAATTTGTGCAATGAGAAGTCAAAAAGAGTCACATTTCTGATCAATTCCGACCCAAATAAAGTCTAGAGTTGGTTCTCCAATATGTGCATCCAAAAACTCTTCAAAAAGCGTCTAAATTTGTCAAATCTTCTAGAAACAGGGTCTGCATCGACACTCGCGCCGTCGGTGCCCATTCTGGTGCCATCGGTGCTAGTGGTCTTCTATTTAATTCATTGCTCTCTGTTAAATGACACCGTTAGCGCCCAGTCTGACGCCGTCGACATTGACCAATTTTCATATTCTCCAATTTGACTCCAAATTTCATTCTTTTTGTTTCCTTTTTGCTTCAAATCCTAAAAATCAGCAACCTGTAAGAAAGCATGAAAAATACCTTCCATTAAAGTGCAATATCACCAAAAAAGAGTATAAATATGGGTCTAAAAATANGTTGGCTCTAGATCGTAGAGGAAGGAAAATTTAAAAGAAGTTTATGAAAATTAGCATACTGAAGAAAACTGCGTGATGGGCTTACATCTTTGATTCATTTCTAACTGATATGATTTGATTTTGTATGATAAGCAAATGCAACTTCAGGATGGAAACTCTAAAAAATATTTTTAAATTATCATCCATGATAATAATCGTACTTTCTCAAGTGTAGCGGGGTAAGGTATGATGGTTGTCTTTGCTTTATATGATCTCATGAACTTGAAAGGCCTTTTAGTATGATGTTTGGAGATACGTGTTTAGGTAGAAGTTGTTTTNTGTTGAAGGTTCTGATTTTTGAAACTTAATTATGAAATATTGCAAGTGCTAATATAAAAAACTACAAGACTTAAAACATTAAATAACACATAATACATATAAAATATGCTGAGAAATAGTTAATTACAACACATCTAACAAAATGCTAAAACTAACAACAATACTAAACTGAATTTCAAATAATAAACAGTTTTACAATTCTATAGCTCAGAACATAATATCTAAAATAAAACAGAGTCTCACAATCTAAAAACAAACAATCTCAATAATATTTAAAAAAAATAACAAAATAACAAAGTACAATTAAACATAAACTAAATGAAAGATCAAAATAACATATCACCAATCATCGTCTTCTTCTTCTTCTTCTTCCACATTCAAATTTTGCTTCTAATATGGAGTAAAGATAGGGTGAGTACGAAACTGAATCGAGTGATCACCCTTCATATATCTGACCATCGCATTATCATAAGCAGCATCATATTCAAACTTTTGTCTTATCAAATCATCAGTGTGAGCATTTATGGCCTCCATGTTTTCAATTCTATGGTTTATTCTTAAGATATCTTCTTGCTAGATCATCATCTGCTCCATAAGTTCTTGAAGAGTAGGGTCACTAGAAGTAGAGGTCCTTGAAGTAGAAGGAATATCTTTGGTCTTACTTCCAGACTTCCATCCAACATGAGACTCATATGTCTTTACATTGGCAGACCCAATAGGTTTTAGAGGCTCAATCCTCTCCTCCTCTGGTCTAAAATCAATTCCTGCCTGTTCACAAAGTGTGAAGATCAGAGCAGGGCGTGCTAAAACACCAGTGGTCTCTCCCAAAGCAATAGATCGAGTGTTCATATAAATAATAGAGTTTACATTTATCCTCATCACCTGCTAGATACAGAAATTCAGGATGGCTCCATCCTTTGAAACCTCACTACGATGATTTGTTGGTATCATTCTTCCAGAAATAAACTAGTGTCAGACTTTAGATACTACATTTAACATAGAAAGAGGAAAGTTTACCGTAACACCATTCTTCACCTTTCAGGTTCTTCTTCCATCAACAAGAAAATAAATAACCTCATCCAAGGTTTCATTCATAGCAGAAAACAATTTATTATGGCAACTGTACACATCTTCTAACTAATAAAATTCTTTAATCTTTCTTAGAGAAAACTCCACCATTTTCCCATGAACAAAAACAAAGTATTCAGAAGTTTCCTTAAAATTGGCGTAGAACTCCATTACTATACCAATAATCGCCTCCNAAATTCTTTAATCTTTCTTAGAGAAAACTCCACCATTTTCCCATGAACAAAAACAAAGTATTCAGAAGTTTCTTTAAAATTGGCGTAGAACTCCATTATTATACCAATAATCGCCTCGACAGTAAAATAACAAAATTTTTTCCATTACCGAGCATTGATTAATCGCTCGACTTCTCCTCTTGGATTTTTAAGTCCTTGATCCGAAATCACTTTTTTATTTTCAAGTAGACTATGGAAACGAGCACTAGCCTTGAAGCTGACAAATTTTTGTTCGTCATAATCCACTTGTCTCTTTCCTTTGTTCATTTTAGGTGCCATGGTAAATCTAAGAAAATTTGATAAAAATTCAAATACATTCCCAAAATTCCGAAAAATCACAATGTGAAATGCTTAAACTTAAATCTACTAAGTAAGAGTTCTTCACCAAAGAATTTTCTCAAAATCTTTCAAAAAATTCCAAAATTTTAAGATCTCGNCTACTAAGTAAGAGTTCTTCACCAAAGAATTTTCTCAAAATCTTTCAAAAAATTCCAAAATTTTAAGATCTCAATAATGTGAGATAAATCTTTGGTGAAAATAAAATAATTTTAGTTCAAAGTGTAGCTCTTACCTAAAGAAGATGAAATTGAAACTTCCTTCGGCTCAAAATCACCTCAAATTCGAGCAATAGCAAGCCTTAGGTGAAAAAACCGGTGGTTGAAGGTGACTCAAAGGGTAAAAATGGAGTTTTACAGTGCAAATCACAAATCTTAAGGGTTTAGGCTGTTCTCGGATAGCGAGCGCTGTCGTCACCCATGCCAGTGCCGTTTACGNGAGCAATAGCAAGCCTTAGGTGAAAAAACCGGTGGTTGAAGGTGACTCAAAGGGTAAAAATGGAGTTTTACAATGCAAATCACAAATCTTAAGGGTTTAGGCTATTCTCGGATAGCGAGCGCTGTCGTCACCCATGCCAGTGCCGTTGACATTGAAGACCTAAAAATCCATTTTTTGATTTTTTCAAATTTCTATTTTCTTTCAATTTACTCAAAAGTTTATTTAGTCTATTGCAATACTAATTTTCATCTAACAATAATTCACAAACAACACCAAACTAACTTTTATATATGAAAATACACTTTACAAATACATTTTTCTAATCACACTTTCACACATATAAAGAAAACTAAATTATAATTCAACGTCAAAATCAAGCCACAACACTAGAACGCTGACACAAAACTATATACACAATTAAAGTTTAGAATTATAAAGCAAAGCAAACTAAATCAAATCCACATAATTACATTAAATACATAAGTATTATAAACTAGTAGAGAGTCAAACTTCAATTATTCAGCCTCATCTTCAATACTTTCTCCTCCTCTAATATCTTCCATAGACTGGTAATAAAAGTACAAATTGTAGAAGGGTCGGTATGGGATTGATCAGTCGAATTTTCTTCGATCCATCCTTTTTTTCTTGAACATCTGCACTAATCCCGCTTCCATTGTTTCAGTATGATCAAAGTTCTCATTCATCCTCCAATCTAAGTGATAAAAAAGGTAGTTAAGATTTCCTATTGCATTCATAATATTTTGAAGTTCTCTTTCAATTTTCTTTTCCAAAGCGAGTGAACTTCCAACTGTTTGTTGTGTTGCATTAATGGAGTTGAAGCATGTGATGAATGATCTAAGATAGCATGTAATGCTTCATTTCCATTCCCAATATATTTATCATCAATATGAATCATGGGCTCCCAAGGTAATAAAACTTTTTCCCAACTTTCATATGGAACTTGAGATTGACTGCTAAGTAGAAAAATTATGGAAGGATGCTCCAGTCCATATATAGGCCCATTCATAATAATACCCATAACAGATTTAAAAATGATAGATCCTACATCAATGGGCATTTCCATTTGAATGCAATAATTTAAAATAACACTTTCTTTGGTAACTCTACTAATCTTCATGGTAGGGAGTAATTTTGTAGAAATGAAGAAATGCCACTGTTTTGATATTGGATTAAGCAATGAAGCAGAGAAACTAACATATTCCTTATCTCAGATTTACCAATTATCATTTTCATCTGTTAGAAAATTATAGACATCTTGCATCAAATCTCTTGTTGGGATGAAATTTGTATACTGACAGATTGAAACGTTTCTATCATATACAGTTCATTGATTCGAGTCGGAGTAAATAGTGCAGCCTTACCTCATACGAAGACAACTCCTTGGGTAATTCTATGCAAGTTGACATAGAATTCTTTCACCACTGGTATAACAACTGCAGNTGCAATAATTTAAAATAACACTTTCTTTGGTAACTCTACTAATCTTCATGGTAGGGAGTAATTTTGTAGAAAAGAAGAAATGCCACTGTTTTGATATTAGATTAAGCAATGAAGCAGAGAAACTAACATATTCCTTATCTCAGATTTCCCAGTTATCATTTTCATCTGTTCGAAAATTATAGACATCTTGCATCAAATCTCTTGTTGGGATGAAATTTGTATAATGACAGATTGAAACGTTTCTATCATATACAGTTCATTGATTCGAGTCGGAGTAAATAGTGCAGCCTTACCTCATACGAAGACAACTCCTTGGGTAATTCTATGCAAGTTGACATAGAATTCTTTCACCACTGGTATAACAACTGCAACGGTATTGTAGCACAAAACTTCCCATCGTCTCTGTACAATGATTTTATCAATTGGAGAACTTGGATTAATCAAGACATGATTGACAAAACCTCTCTCCTTGATAAGTCTCTTCTTCATAATAACTTTATCGTATAATCTCCGTGTGTCAAAACTGATAAACTTTCTTCTATTGAAAACTCCATACCTAGAAGTATTTCTAGAATTGGAAGCCATGAAATTCGAAAAGAGGAAGTTTCTGGACGTCCAAGGCAGTTTTTAGGAATTTAACAACATCTCCCGGATGTTATTCCTTTGTTCAATCTTGCCAAAGTTTGCCAAATTCGTCAAAACGCACAAAACTGCTTGTAGCACCGTCGAAGCTCCTGATAACGCTGTGGGCGCCAGAGCTTGGTTATAGTGGCGCCGTCGGCGCCAGAGCTAATTCTACATCCGTTCTTTTTTTTTTCAATTTGATTCCAAATTTTCTTCCAATACCAAGATTTTTTTTAATTTATGATATATAAATTATTTAGGATTATTATTTCCTAATATATAAAACACTTATTAAACAAAACATNTCTATTGAAAACTCCATACCTGGAAGTATTTCTGGAATTGGAAGCCATGAAATTTGAAAATAGGAAGTTTCTGGACGTCAAAGGCAGTTTTTAGGAATTTAACAACATCTCCTGGATGTTATTCCTTCGTTCAATCTTGCCAAAGTTTGCCAAATTCGTCAAAATGCACAAAACTGCTTGTAGCACCGTCAAAGCTCCCGATAACGCTGTGGGCGCCAGAGCTTGGTTATAGTGGCGCCGTCGGCGCCGGAGCTAATTCTACATCCGTTATTTTTTTTTTTCAATTTGATTCCAAATTTTCTTCCAATACCAAGATTTTTTTTTAATTTATGATATATAAATTGTGTAGGATTATTATTTCCTAATATATAAAACACTTATTAAACAAAANATTAAAAATTTGTGCTGTGAAACTTGTGAAATCATTAAATATCATCTTGTTTTCTTTTCTAAAAGCAACTTTGGATCCTCTAGATTTTTGTGTTCATCCATTCTGATATTTATGTACCCAATAAAATCTTTAATATCACTTGAGTAATATATTTTTTTACAGATAACTGCGCTCGAATTATATTATTATATTGAATTAAACAAAAATATGATGTTAACACTCTACTACCTGTATTCACTGTCATAATAAAGAAATAATTAATTCAACCCTAATCTCAAATTTTATTGGAATAATAATACATGTGATTGTTTTAATGTCACAATATTTTTTCTTTCAAAAAGTGTATTATTCACCAATTTTTCTAGCTTGACTTTAATGTTGGAGCATTCCTATAATCGATGTGGGAGTCGCGCAAACAAAGCAGAGGCCCGCCTGCTTCGCTTGGACCTAATCGGTCCAGGTTTTCTCCCTTTGGAGGAATGGACCGGTCTTTTTGGGTTACTTATAGTTATCCTCTTATTATATATTTGTTTTCAGATGAATCTAGAGTTAGTTTTTTTGCGTGAGTTTGTCTTAGAGACAGCTGCTAGAGTCTGTTTTCTCCCTTCGAGGGTTGTATCCGAGGGTTTGGGTGGTGCTCCAGCTGTATCACTCTCTCTCGGTGGTGATTATCTTTCCCACCCCATTTCACATTCTCCCCACGTCTCTCCTGGCCAATCTCCATTGCCGCAGTAGCCGTTGTTCATCTTTCAGAAGTTTCTCGATGCCCAGNGCAAAGCAAACTAAATCAAATCCACATAATTACATTAAATACATAAGTATTATAAACTAGTAGAGAGTCAAAATTCTTCAATTATTCAGCCTCATCTTCAATACTTTCTCCTCCTCTAATATCTCNTAAAGAAAAGACATACCTGTTGAAGGTTCTGATTTTTGAAACTTAATTATGAAATATTGCAAGTGCTAATATAAAAAACTACAAGACTTAAAACATTAAATAACACATAATACATATAAAATATGCTGAGAAATAGTTAATTACAACACATCTAACAAAATGCTAAAACTAACAACAATACTAAACTGAATTTCAAATAATAAACAGTTTTACAATTCTATAGCTCAGAACATAATATCTAAAATAAAACAGAGTCTCACAATCTAAAAACAAACAATCTCAATAATATTTAAAAAAAATAACAAAATAACAAAGTACAATTANATTCTCAAGCTTCTCCCTACATCTTTTTCTTTTCTTTTCTTTTCTTTTTCAGGACCATTTTTAATTCNTTTTAAGTTGATTCAAGTGAAGCCAATTTTTAATTAGGCATATTCTCAAGCTTCTCCCTACATCTTTTTCTTTTCTTTTCTTTTCTTTTTCAGGACCATTTTTAATTCTTTTTTCTTTTCTTTTTCTTTTCTCTTATTTTTTAGGTGAGAATTACTAGATCTGGATAGCCTTTAATGATTTTGAACTTCACTATCCTCTTCTTAAAGTTAAAAGCTTTTCACACTCCTTAACTTTATAAATTTATATTAGCTTAAAGATTTTTCATAAAGTTTTATTCTTTTCCTCTTACATGAATTTCTAAGATTTTTAATATTTCAAAAATACAAATTTCTTTACTTAAAGTAGAAAACATAGTCTTATTTTGTCATACCAAATATCTTAATCTCTAAAATTAACCTTTATTATTGAAAACTTTTATATAAATTTACTATATATTTAGAAACATAAATATAGCTATCTAAAGTTAACCTCTAATACCATAGGTCATGTTAAATTTAAAATTTTTGAAAATATAGCTAAATGAGGACAAATAAAATTAAGTTTCTTACTTTAAAAATGATTTTTTCTTTCCCCACAAAATTAAATTTTTAAAAGATTTAGCATAAAGAACTTAAAAATCATGGGTGAAAGAAACCATTTAATACATAAAGAAAAGACATACCTGTTGAAGGTTCTGATTTTTGAAACTTAATTATGAAATATTGCAAGTGCTAATATGAAAAACTAAAAGACTTAAAACATTAAATAACACATAATACATATAAAATATGCTCAGAAATAGTTAATTACAACACATCTAACAAAATGCTAAAACTAACAACAATACTAAACTGAATTTCAAATAATAAACAGTTTTACAATTCTATAGTTCACAACATAATATCTAAAATAAAACAAAGTCTCACAATCTAAAAACAAACAATCTCAATAATATGTAAAAAAAATAACAAAATAATAAAGTACAATTTAACATAAACTAAATGAAAGATCAAAATAACATATCACCAATCATCGTCTTCTTCTTCTTCTTCTTCCACATTCAAATTTTGCTGCTAATATGGAGTAAAGATAGGGTGAGTACGAAACTGAACCGAGTGATCACCCTTCATATATCTGACCATCGCATTATCATAAGCAGCATCATATTCAAACTTTTGTCTTATCAAATCATCAGTGTGAGCATTTATGGCCTCCATGTTTTCAATTCTATGGTTTATTCTTAAGATATCTTCTTGCTAGATCATCATCTGCTCCATAAGTTCTTGAAGAGTAGGGTCACTAGAAGTAGAGGTCCTTGAAGTAGAAGGAATATCTTTGGTCTTACTTCCAGACTTCCATCCAACATGAGACTCATATGTCTTTACATTGGCAGACCCAATAGGTTTTAGAGGCTCAATCCTCTCCTCCTCTGGTCTAAAATCAATTCCTGCCTGTTCACAAAGTGTGAAGATCAGAGCAGGGCGTGCTAAAACACCAGTGGTCTCTCCCAAAGCAATAGATTGAGTGTTCATATAAACAATAGAGTCTACATTTATCCTCATCACCTGCTAGATACAGAAATTCAGGATGGCTCCATCCTTTGAAACCTCACTATGATGATTTGTTGGTATCATTCTTCCAGAAATAAACTAGTGCCAGACTTTAGATACTACGTTTAACATAGAAAGAGGAAAGTTTACCGTAACACCATTCTTCACCTTTCAGGTTCTTCTTCCATCAACAAGAAAATAAATAACCTCATCCAAGGTTTCATTCATAGCAGAAAACAATTTATTATGGCAACTGTACACATCTTCTAACTAATAAAATTCTTTAATCTTTCTTAGAGAAAACTCCACCATTTTCCCATGAACAAAAACAAAGTATTCAGAAGTTTCTTTAAAATTGGCGTAGAACTCCATTATTATACCAATAATCGCCTCGACAGTAAAATAACAAAATTTTTTCCATTACCGAGCATTGATTAATCGCTCGACTTCTCCTCTTGGATTTTTAAGTCCTTGATCCGAAATCACTTTTTTTATTTTCAAGTAGACTATGGAAACGAGCACTAGCCTTGAAGCTGACAAATTTTTGTTCGTCATAATCCACTTGTCTCTTTCCTTTGTTCATTTTAGGTGCCATGGTAAATCTAAGAAAATTTGATAAAAATTCAAATACATTCCCAAAATTCCGAAAAATCACAATGTGAAATGCTTTAAACTTAAATCTACTAAGTAAGAGTTCTTCACCAAAGAATTTTCTCAAAATCTTTCAAAAAATTCCAAAATTTTAAGATCTCAATAATGTGAGATAAATCTTTGGTGAAAATAAAATAATTTTAGTTCAAAGTGTAGCTCTTACCTAAAGAAGATGAAATTGAAACTTCCTTCGGCTCAAAATCACCTCAAATTCGAGCAATAGCAAGCCTTAGGTGAAAAAACCGGTGGTTGAAGGTGACTCAAAGGGTAAAAATGGAGTTTTACAGTGCAAATCACAAATCTTAAGGGTTTAGGCTATTCTCGGATAGCGAGCGCTGTCGTCACCCATGCCAGTGCCGTTTACGTTGAAGACCTAAAAATCCATTTTTTGATTTTTTCAAATTTCTATTTTCTTTCAATTTACTCAAAAGTTTATTTAGTCTGTTGCAATACTAATTTTCATCTAACAATAATTCACAAACAACACCAAACTAACTTTTATATATGAAAATACACTTTACAAATACATTTTTCTAATCACACTTTCACACATATAAAGAAAACTAAATTATAATTCAACGTCAAAATCAAGCCACAACACTAGAACGCTGACACAAAACTATATACACAATTAAAGTTTAGAATTATAAAGCAAAGCAAACTAAATCAAATCCACATAATTACATTAAATACATAAGTATTATAAACTAGTAGAGAGTCAAAATTCTTCAATTATTCAGCCTCATCTTCAATACTTTCTCCTCCTCTAATATCTCCCATAGACTGGTAATAAAAGTACAAATTGTAGAAGGGTCGGTATGGGATTGATCAGTCGAATTTTCTTCGATCCATCCTTTTTTTCTTGAACATCTGCACTAATCCCGCTTCCATTGTTTCAGTATGATCAAAGTTCTCATTCATCCTCCAATCTAAGTGATAAAAAAGGTAGTTAAGATTTCCTATTGCATTCATAATATTTTGAAGTTCTCTTTCAATTTTCTTTTCCAAAGCGAGTGAACTTCCAACTGTTTGTTGTGTTGCATTAATGGAGTTGAAGCATGTGATGAATGATCTAAGATAGCATGTAATGCTTCATTTCCATTCCCAATATATTTATCATCAATATGAATCATGGGCTCCCAAGGTAATAAAACTTTTTCCCAACTTTCATATGGAACTTGAGATTGACTGCTAAGTAGAAAAATTATGGAAGGATGCTCCAGTCCATATATAGGCCCATTCATAATAATACCCATAACATATTTAAAAATGATAGATCCTACATCAATGGACATTTCCATTTGAATGCAATAATTTAAAATAACACTTTCTTTGGTAACTCTACTAATCTTCATGGTAGGGAGTAATTTTGTAGAAATGAAGAAATGCCACTGTTTTGATATTGGATTAAGCAATGAAGCAGAGAAACTAACATATTCCTTATCTCAGATTTACCAATTATCATTTTCATCTGTTAGAAAATTATAGACATCTTGCATCAAATCTCTTGTTGGGATGAAATTTGTATACTGACAGATTGAAACGTTTCTATCATATACAGTTCATTGATTCGAGTCGGAGTAAATAGTGCAGCCTTACCTCATACAAAGACAACTCCTTGGGTAATTCTATGCAAGTTGACATAGAATTCTTTCACCACTGGTATAACAACTGCAGCGGTATTGTAGCACAAAACTTCCCATCGTCTCTGTACAATGATTTTATCAATTGGAGAACTTGGATTAATCAAGACATGATTGACAAAGCCTCTCTCCTTGATAAGTCTCTTCTTCATAATAACTTTATCGTATAATCTCCGTGTGTCAAAACTGATAAACTTTCTTCTATTGAAAACTCCATACCTGGAAGTATTTCTGGAATTGGAAGCCATGAAATTTGAAAATAGGAAGTTTCTGGACGTCAAAGGCAGTTTTTAGGAATTTAACAACATCTCCTGGATGTTATTCCTTCGTTCAATCTTGCCAAAGTTTGCCAAATTCGTCAAAATGCACAAAACTGCTTGTAGCACCGTCAAAGCTCCCGATAACGCTGTGGGCGCCAGAGCTTGGTTATAGTGGCGCCGTCGGCGCCGGAGCTAATTCTACATCCGTTATTTTTTTTTTTCAATTTGATTCCAAATTTTCTTCCAATACCAAGATTTTTTTTTAATTTATGATATATAAATTGTGTAGGATTATTATTTCCTAATATATAAAACACTTATTAAACAAAATAGTAATATATAGATATAGATATATATTTATATATGGGTTGCCTCCCACAAAGCGCTTAGTTTAAAGTCGTCAGCCCGACGTATCATTTGTTTAGTTGGGCTGACTTAACATTAAAACTTTTTTATTTTGTGTCCTTTAGAGTAATGTTTCACTCGATGCCCATTAACTTTAAAGATCTTTCCTTTTTTAGGATCTTTAATAACAACAGTTCCATAATGAAAGACTTTAATCACCTTAAATGATCTTAACCATATGGATTTTAGTTTTCCTAAAAATTATTTCAATCTTGTATTATATAATAAAACTTCTTATCAAGGTTCAAAATTCTTTTTTATAATCTTTTGATCATGCCATATTTTCATTTTCTCTTTATAGATTTTTGCATTATCATACGCTTCATTTCTAATCTCCTCAAGTTCATTGAGTTGCAATAGTCTTTTCTCACCAGCATCTTCTAAATTAAAATTAAATTCCTAAATAGCCCAAAATGTTTTATGCTCCAATCCTACCGGTAAAAGACATGTTTTTTCAAAAATAAGTCTATATGAGTATATTCATATAGGAGTCTTATAAGCAATTCTATATGCCCGTAACGTAGTGTCAAATCTAGTTGACCAATCCAATTTATAAGGATTTATAGCTTTTTCTAAAATTCATTTTATTTCACGATTTGATATCTCTACTAGATCGCTAGTCCGAGGATGATAAACATTAGAGAATCTATGCATAATATCATATTTCTTAATCAATTTTTTGATTCTCTTATTTCAAAAATGAGATCCTCTATCCATAATAATTACTCTTGACATTCTATATCTTGTAAAAAATATTTTTAGTTAAAAATTTAGAAACACTCTGAGCATCACATCTAGGTATAGCAATAACTTCAATCCAGTTGGACATATAATCAACAAAAAGTAATATATATATAAATTTCCAAATGAAGGCATAAATGGTCCCATAAAATCTAATCCCCACACATAAAAAATTTTAACTTCTAATGTATAATTTAGAGACATTTCATTTTTTCTAAAAATATTTCCTACTCGCTGACATTGATCGCATGTTTTAATATATTCATTAACATCTTTAAAAAGAGTAANTCGCTGACATTGATCGCATGTTTTAATATATTCATTAACATCTCTAAAAAGAGTAAGCCAATAAAATCTAGCTTGTATATTCATTAACATCTCTAAAAATAGTAGGCCAATAAAAGCCAGTTTGTAAAATTTTATATGTAGTTCTATTTCTTTCCAAAATGTCCTCCAAATTCAGAATCATGGCATCTTTCAATTATCTATTGAGTTTCTTCATAGACACACACCTTCTAATAATTAGATCTTTACAATGTTTATATAAATATGGGTCATCCCAAAATTAGAATTTTGAATCATATATAAATTTCTTTAATTGTTGATTTTTAATATCTGTTGGTAAAATATTACTTACAATATAATTTACTATATCGACATACCACGGTACATTCATTTCATCAATACTATATAATTGTTCATCAGGGAAAATTTCTAAAATTTAATTTGTAAAATTAGTTAATATTTATTTTTCTAGTCTAGACAAATGATCAGTTATTTGATTATCATTTCCTTTTCTATCAACTACGATAAAATCAAACTCTTGCAAAAGAAGTATCCATTTAATTAATCTTGGTTTAACATCCTTCTTTTGCATCAAGTATTTAATAGCAGAATGATCTGTATACACTATATATTTAGTTCCAATTAAGTAAGGTCTAAATTTATCAAAGGAATAAACAATAACTAATAACTCCCTTTCAGTAGTATTGTAATTGATTTGAGCATCATTTAGAGTTTTACTAGCATAATATAATACCTTAAAAACCTTATTGTGCCTTTGTCCTAAAACAACCTCAATAACATAACTAACATCACACATTATTTCAAATGATTTTTCCTAGTTAGGTGGTACTATTATAGGTGCAGTGATTAATTTTTGTTTCAATAATTTAAATACTTTTATGTATTTCTCATTAAAATTGAATTTTTAATCTTTTTCTAAAAGTTGGCATATTGGCTTAGTTATTTTTGAAAATTTTTTTATGTAATGCCTGTAGAAACTAGCATGTCCTAGAAAGCTTCTTACTCCTTTAATGGTAGTAAGAGGTGGCAATTTTTCAATAACTTGAATTTTTATAGGATCTACTTACATGCCATTTTCAGAAATTTTATACCCAAGTATAATACCTCCTGCAACCATAAGTTGACATTTTTCCAAATTTAATACTGGGTTGATTCTTTCACATACTTTCAAAACCTTTTCTAAATTATTTAAACATAATTCAAACAAAGTTTCGAATACAGAAAAATCATCCATAAGCACTTCCATTCCATGTTCAATAAATTTCCTAAAAATTGATATCATACATCTTTGAAATGTTGTAGGTGCATTACATAGTCCAAAAAGGCATTCTATGAAAAGAAAATATTCCATAAGGGCTTGTAAATGTTGTCTTCTCTTCACCCTCTAGAGAAATTGGAATTTGGTGATAATTGATACATCCATCTAAAAAGTAATAATATTTATTTCCGGCTAATCTATATAACATTTGGTATAGAAAGGGTAAAGGAAAGTGATCTTTCCTGGTGGCCATGTTTAATTTTCTATAGTCAATAAAAATTCGCCAACCAGTAACTTGCCTTATTGAAATTAATTCATTTTTCTCATTTTCTTCTACGGTCAATCCTCCTTACTTCGGAACACAGTGAATTGGACTCACCCAAGAACTGTCTGAAATAGGATATATAATTCCAGCATCTAACCATTTAATGATTTCTTTTCTAAAAACTTCTTTCATTATTGGGTTTAATCTCCTCTGAGGATTAGCTTTAGGGTTGTATTGTTCATCTAATAGAATTCTGTGCATACAAATTGAAGGACTAATTCCTTTAATATCTGCTAGAGTTCATCCAAAAGCCTCTTTATATCTTTTCAACATCTCAATTAATTTTTATTCTTGCATTTTGATTAATTCAAAAGATAAAATAACAGGCAATGTAGATGGCTCTCCTAAAAACACATATTTTAAATGAGCAGGTAATATTTTTAGTTCAAGTTCAGGTGCTTTAATACTTGAAGGAATAAGATTTTTATTATCATTTTCCAACAAATCTAACCTTTCAAATTTGTTTTGAAGATAATCTAAATCTTCTTCTTTTATTTTGTCTTCATTTTCAAAAAATTCTCCTTTCCTTAATTTGTCTTCAAACTCTTCCTTAAATTGCTCATTACTCAGATAATCAATAACTTCCATCCTAAAACATTCATCGTCTTTTTCTATTGTAAGATATTTCATAGATTTTGCAATATTAAATTTTACTTCTTAATCATTAACTCTCGTTATTAATTCTCCTTTTTGCACATCTATCACAGCACTCCCTATTGCAAGAAATGGTCTTCCCAAAATAATAAGAATTTTTTTTATCTTCCTCCATATCCAATATTATAAAGTCTAAAGGGAAAATAAATTTATCCACTTTAACTAATACTTCTTCTATAACTCCTTTTGCATAAGTTATTGATCGATCAGCTAATTGAAGAGTTACAGTGGTAAGGGAAATCTCTCTAAATCTAAGCGTTTAAAAATCTATAGAGGCATAAGATTGATACTCGCTCCTAAATCACATAAGACTTTTGCAAAAAACTTTTCACCAATAATACAAGTTATAGTAAAACTATCATGATCTTTTAATTTTTCAGGAAGCTTTTTCTAAATAATAACACTACACTCTTCACTGAGTGCAACAGTCTCGTGATCTGTAAACTTCATTTTCTTATTTAGTTTATCCTTCATAAATTTCACATAACTTGACATTTGATCCAAAGCTTCAACAAAAATAATGTTTATCGTTAACTTTTTAAGGTTTTCCAAAAGTTTTATAAATTGTTTATTTTTATTCTTCTGCTTTAGTTGTTGAGGAAATTGAGGTAATGATTTTTTTAAGGGAACCTGTGTTTGTTCATTTTTATTGTGGTCATTTTCCATTTCTTCCTTCTCTTCATCAACTTTAGTTTCTCTTTGGATTCTTGTTTCAACTTTTTTTCCACTTCAAAATTCAATAACTTTAATTTGTTATTTATTTTAATCTTTTGGATTAACTTCCACAGTACTCGGAAGAATTCCAGAAGGTCTGTTACTAAGTGCAGTAACAATATGTCCTAATTGATTTTCAATATTTCTAATAGCAGCCCCTTGATTTTGTATTTGATTTCCCATATTCAACTTTACTTCTTCCATCGTTATCTTCATTTCCTTAACTTGTGGGTTAGGTTTAGAGTTAAATCCAAGAGGATAATAAGGTCGATAATTAGGATTTCCTTCGTTGTTCAAATTTTCGGAGGAATTCAACGGATTATTATAATTATTCTAACTAAAATTAGGATGATTTTTTCATCCAGGGTTATAATAATTAGAATAGGGATTGTTATTTTGACTATTTATAGCTTTCAAAGTTTCATAAGATGATTGAGTAATAATTATCTGTCCTAGTGAATTTTCCTCCAATAGTGGTGGAATTTGAGAATAATTCATTCCAATTTGGTCAATCTTTTTCAAAATAACATCAATTTGAGCAATTAAAATAGACATTGCATCAGATTCATGAATACTAGCTACTCTCTTAGGATTTACCCTTTCAGAGGGCCATTGAAAATTTGTAGTAGCCATTTCTTCTATTAAAGAGTATGCTTCATCAAAAGTTTTTGACATTAGTGATCCACCTGTAGCATCATCTATAATAGATCTAAGTGATCTTACTAATCCATTGTAAAATGTTTGAATTATTAACCAATCCGATAAAGCATGGTGTGGACATTTTCTAAGAAGATCTTTAAATCTTTCCTAAGCTTCATATATTGATTCCCCTTCAATCTGACAAAAAAGATGTAATATCATTTCTAAGCTTAGCTATTTTTGAGGGTGGAAAACATATAGCTAAGAATTTTGTGATAGTTCTCCCCAAGTTCTGATAGATCCAAGTGCTAATGAATTTAACCAAGCTTTGGCTTTATTCCTTAATGAAAAAAAAAAGTCTAAGCCTAACAACATTATTAGACACTCCGTCATATTTAAAAGTAGCACATATTTCAAGAAAAATAGCAAGATGTAAGTTTGGATTTTCAGTAGGTGTTCCTCCAAACAGATTTTTTTGTACCATTTGGATAATAGTNCATGGTGTGGACATTTTCTAAGAAGATCTTTAAATCTTTCCTAAGCTTCATATATTGATTCCCCTTCAATCTAACAAAAAGATGTAATATCATTTCTAAGCTTAGCTATTTTTGAGGGAGGAAAACATATAGCCAAGAATTTTTGTGATAGTTCTCCCCAAGTTCTGATAGATCCAAGTGCTAATGAATTGAACCAAGCTTTGGCTTTATTCCTTAATGAAAAAAAAAGTCTAAGCCTAACAACATTATTAGACACTCCGTCATATTTAAAAGTAGCACATATTTCAAGAAAAATAGCAAGAGGTAAGTTTGGATTTTCAGTAGGTGTTCCTCGAAACAGATTTTTTTGTACCATTTGGATAATAGCAGGTTTAAGTTCAAATAAATTAGCAGCAACATCAGGATTTTGAATAGTTAAGTGAAGTTCATCTGCCGTCGGATTAACATAATCTTTTAAAGGTCTTTGTCGATTTTCATTTATTTGATTATCTAAGTTATTTGCCATTTTGTTTAAAATTTTAATTTCTTTTTATTATTTTCAAATTTTTCTAATAGTACATTAAAATTCTGAATCGTAAGGTACTAAACCTTCTGATCTNGTCTTTATCGATTTTCATTTATTTGATTATCTAAGTTATTTGCCATTTTGTTTAAAATTTTAATTTCTTTTTGTTATTTTCAAATTTTTCTAATAGTACATTCAAATTCTGAATCGTAAGGTGCTAAACCTTCTGATCCAATATTTTGCATAAACAAACATAATAAGCAAAGAAAAATCTCTTAAAAATAACTATTAAATAAATAAAAAAACAAATTTCTTTTTGGATTTTTATTTTTTAATATTTTTTAATTTTTTTGATTTTTTGTATATTTTATTGTAAAATTTTCCAATTTACCAAATATATTTAATTTACCGTTACCTTCCCCGGCAATGATNTAAAAAAACAAATTTCTTTTTGGATTTTTATTTTTTAATATTTTTTAATTTTTTTGATTTTTTGTATATTTTTATTGTAAAATTTTCCAATTTACCAAATATATTTAATTTACCGTTACTTTCCCCGGCAATGACGCAAAAAACTTGATCCTGAGGAAATATAGTTGTGTAAAAATTATAAAGTTGACTGCGCTATGTAACAGTGCCAAAAACTTGATGCTCTATATATAAATAAGAAATTTAAGCAATTAATATTGGGATTCTACGCAAGTATATGTATCATTATCAAGTAATAAAGAACTTTCTATTTAAGCCCCAAATATCGATCTAATGGGGAATGTTTAAATTTAAAATGATAAATTAACTAGAAAATTCACAGAAAGTAAAATAAAATTACTGTCACTAATTTTGAATGTTGAGATATTATCAGAATTAAATTATTTAACTACAAGTAAAACTAAAATGCAAAGTTTAAACAGTAATCACTAAACTATTAAACTATTAAACTATATTTATGTGATGAAGATTTCTTATGTGAAAAACATCTTTCCCACTACAACGAGATTTTGGTAAAATGAGATGGGAAAAATGGTTAGAATATGTATTGTTCCAAATATGAACAGTTTAAATTTTCTACCTTGATACAGTGTTATAGAAAATCATTGGCTAATCCTAAGTTTAGTCTCTGAATCTGTAACTAGGCTAGGAGGATACTAACTCCCACTTCAGTGCTCCCACTTCCCTTCCCCTGAAGCCATATGGGATGTCGTGCACACTCTTCTACATGATGACTTGGAAAAAGTCGATTTTGGTGGCATGATGGATTTTTTAATGGGTTCTCATGTCATAATAGGTGACATTGGGTCATGGGCAACCTATTAAAAATGAGTTTTGGCCATGGATGGGCTTAGACTCCATGATTGGGCTTGGGCTTGGAAATTATTCATTTAAAGCTTGGGCTTGTGTCAAGTCTTTCATGACATTTCCCTTTAATTAATTAATTACATCGTTAAACAAGAGAAATGCATAAAAATTAATCCCATGGTGGTGACTAATCATGTAAACATATGAATGATCATGTGGAATCATTTGTACATGAGGCCTAGGTTGATCACATGTTAATGTGTTGATCATATGATATTTGGCTGACCATATGGTCAATGTGTTGACCATATAGTCTTGGGTTGAACATATTGTGGCTGTGAAGGCCATAGGGTTAGGTGTAGTTAATTTAGTCAANGTTGATCACATGTTAATGTGTTGATCATATGATATTTGGCTGACCATATGGTCAATGTGTTGACCATATAGTTTTGGGTTGAACATATTGTGGCTGTGAAGGCCATAGGGTTAGGTGAAGTTAATTTAGTCAGTTTTTGTCCAAATTAGGGTTTGTCATCAGTGGCTTGACCAGTCTAAGGTGTCACCAAATTTTGGGTTCAAAAAGGGCACACGAGGATTTTGTTTTAATTTTTACGGTTTGATGGCCTCTAGTGGGATCAAGGATCAATGGTGATAGATTCCTCCCCCAAAATGGATTTGGGGGTTGGTGCAACCTCTGAGGTCACAGGCAGCTTCCCAGGGTTTATAGAGAGATCCCGAGGGTTTCAAATCAGTTTAAGTTACCTATGGCATGTCCTACCCACGAAAGTCAATTTGGGTTTTTCTACTAGGTCATAACTCTAAGTTAGTTCAACTAATGGGTTGGAGCTTGAGGTTTGGCCTAGTAGGATCCCAAAAAGTGTGATAATAGTTTAGGACAATTGGTTTGGTAAATAAATCTTCACAAAAGTGAGGTCAACAATTGCTTCTCCTCCTAAAACCTGTCAAAAGCTCTGANAGTTACCTATGGCATGTCCTACCCACGAAAGTCAATTTGGGTTTTTCTACTAGGTCATAACTCTAAGTTAGTCCAACCAATGGGTTGGAGCTTGAGGTTTGGATCCCAAAAAGTGTGATAATAGTTTAGGACAATTGGTTTGGTAAATAAATCTTCACAAAAGTGAGGTCAACAATTGCTTCTCCTCCTAAAACCTGTCAAAAGCTCTGAGTTTG
>JXCR01083706.1:0-17707 GCA_002079205.1 Phalaenopsis hybrid cultivar | reverse complement strand
GGGACTGGTCAAGTTTTTGGCACTGTTATAGGGGATTTAAATTAACATAAAATACGTAGGAAAATAACACACACTAGGGGCACATCTAATTTTTTTGGCTCCGTTGCCGGGGATTAAAATCTTAAAGTAGTAGTCTCAACTTAATAAATACTTGCATATAAGAAAATCGCATCAAGTCACATAGATTAAAGGCTCTTCATCAAAACAAGATTTAGAAACTTAAGTTATCAAGATCTTTTTAGACCCATAGGATCAAGGTTTAGGTCCTTTAATCAGTTGGATCAATGAAGTTAGTGCAAATGGCTAGCATCTCCTATCAGAGAAAGGAGACAAAAATAACAATGTTCATTTCCTTATGTTGGAAAAAAAACAGCTATGATCACACCATTTAGTTACACTATCTAAACCCTAGGTCCCGCTCCTTACCTATAAAGCCAATGTTTATGTGTCACATGTAAGGTGTTTGGTGACATGAAAGGGGAGTTTATGATATTAATTAAATGATTAATTAGATTTGGATTATAATGCTAGTAGCTTTGAAAGACCAAATCCCAAGAGAGTGGCAAATTCTCAAGAAGATATTCTTACAATTTTAATTTCTCAGGTTGCAGATATTGAGAGGAAGTTAGATCAATATATAGATAAATATCCTTAAGGAACCCCAATTATCGAGGAAAATTTATTTGGATAATAGATTGAAACTGGCCATGAGATACATAATTCTTATTCTGATTATTATAATCTAGGTTGGAAAAATCATTTGAATTTTAACAGGAATAATAATGTTTGAGGAGAAGACCAATTTTGGGAAGAAAACAAATTTAATTAGATATGTAGTTGGAATAATCATGGCTATTATAATAATGAACTTTATTTTCCTCATAATTTTGACTTCAAACCCCAGAATGAGGAGAAGGATTTAATAGAAGAGGTTGTCATTCAAATGGAGAGTGAGTTGGAGTGTCAAGGGACCTCAATAAGGAATATGGAAAATCAATTAGGGAAGTTTATTAACTCAATTAATAATCATTCTAAATTTAATACCAACCCACAGGATGAGGAGAAAGAACTAATGTTAGAAGAGATTGTGATTCAAATGACAAGTGAGTTAAAAAATCAAGAGGTCACGCTAAGGAATAAGAAAACCAATTGGGGTAAATTATTAATGCAATTAACAACTACCCCCCATAGAATTTACCTAGTGACCCTGAGATAAATTGTAAAGAGATGAATGATGAGTAATATAATGTTATCAAACTAATATCTAGAAGAGAATTCAACGATATGTTTTAAAAGAACTTTGAGTTGAGAAATGAGGGTAAGGAGATTGAAAGACAAATGGAAAAAATTCCTACAAAATTAGAAAAAAACTTATTTCTTCAACTAAGATAAATATAGAAAAACCACATCTACCATTTACTTATGACCAAGGGGAAGAATTGAAAGACAACACCGAACAAAAGAGTAACCAAGAAGAATTTGATCCAAAATCTGGATTATCTAGAGGTAATCCGATAACAAATTTGGGAGATTATGAAGTATCTTATAAAGATCCATTTCTTATAAAATTTATATATGATATTAATATGAAAATTGAGAAAATCAATAAAAGAATATTGGATCTAGATTGAAATAAGAGGAACAATGATATGAATCAATATGAAATGGAAGAGCTGAAAGGAAAAATTAAATTCAAGGACTTTGTAGGAATCCCTGGATCTGGAAAAGATTGGGTGATTGCTCAAGGATTACTTAAATGGAGTTTTGATCCAGGTGGAATCATTTGTCGAGCTGAAGACGTTAAACAAAACACTTTATGGGAGGCAACCCATAGTTATCAGTGTGGTTTGATTTAGTGTGCTTAAGTGTTATGATTATTAGTGTTGTATTGTGTTTGTTTTAGTGTGGATTGATCAATTTAATTGATGATTGGTAGAGGTTTGGATTGTTAGTAGTTTGATTTGCTTTTAGTGTGTCATGAGGAAGGTGATTTCTTAACTTCTTATTATGGTTAGAATTGTATGTTCTCTTGTAGTAGTTGGATTGACGAGTCTACTACAACTCGGGTCTCACCCGAACTTGAGTTTTAGAAGAGAGATTATAAATTTATGAGAGAAAATTCCATCTCAATTTTGTTACTTCCTTTCTTTGACCTTGTTTTAATTTAGTAGGAGTAGCTAACCTATTTAATGAGTAACATGTGGATGAATTTACATTATACTTATAACTGTTTGAGGTACTTAATTATTGAGATATGGTGATGCCTAGTGTTGGTGCTCGAGAACCAATATATCAGGGATAGTCTTATCTTCGGGATTAGAATCTGTAAAATCATTTATAAGTACCCAATATATTTATGTAGTGATTTCGTTAGAAATTGGAAGTAATTTAGTGAGATGTGATGAGTTAAAGGAAGACTTGACCTCATTTAGCATGTGTGTTTGTGTTTGTGTTACAATAATATAAAGATTTGGAGAGCATATAAATATATATATTCCTATGATGATACCTATTCTGCTTGTTAGACCTTTCTTTCAATTTTAGCAAGCATGTTTAGTTTAGATTTACTTTCTACTAAATGTTTTCTATCCTGATAAATAATTGTAGATGTTTTTGATAGACATTTTTGGTAGATAGAATTTCTAAATTGTTTTTATTCCTACTTATATCTTATGTACTAAATGCTATACATTTTAAAAATCAAGTTTAGGGGTAGGAAGAAAAATATAATTTTAAAATGAGTATACTTCCTTTTAGTTTAATATTATTGGAAGCATACTTTAAGCTAGTTTTACATTCTCATGCAGTTATTCTATCCTAATTATGAATGTATATGAATTTGATCAGATGTTGTAGTAGTAAGTAGATTCAACTTTTACTTTTTCTTCCTGCTACATTTTATGGAATTATTTGCAAAATACTTTAAAATTTAAATTTGGGGGGAAGAAAAATTTCTTTTAAAAGAAAGAAACAAAATTTTATTTGTCCTCAATTAGCTATATTTTCAAAATTTAATTTGACATCACCTTTGGTATTAGAGGCTAACTTTAAATAACTATATTTGTTTTTCTAAATATATAGTAAAATTAAGTAAAACTTTTCAATAATGAAAGTTAATTCTAGAGTTAATATATTTGGTACGAAAGGATAAGACTATGCCTTTTCTATTTAAAGTAAAGGAAATTGTATTTTTGAAGTATTAAAAATCTTAGAGTTTCATGTAAGAAGAAAAGAATGACACTTTATGAAAAATCTTCAAAGCTAATATGAATTTATAAAGTGAAGGAATGTGAAAAGTTTTTAACTTCAAGAAGAGGATAGTGAAGTTCAAAATCATTAAATGTTATCCAAATATAGTAATCCTCACATGATCCCGAAAGAAAAGAAAAATAAATGCTAAAAGCAAAAGAAAAGAAAAGGAAAAAAGAAAGTAAGAGAAAAGAAAATTATGTGAGGAGAAGCTTAAGGAGATGCCTAATCAAAAACTGGCTTCACTTGAATCAACTTGAGGAAGAAGGCTTTATTACATTTTCTAAACTTTTATTTGAGTATTAGCATACTTACTAATAAAGATCTCATGAAGTACTTTTTCATATGAATATTCTAAGTAACTTTAATATGACAAATTGCAATTCTTCTTGAAATAAATAGAGAATCAGAAAACTTAGACTTAACTACTAAGTATTCTTACACTTTTAATTTTGAATTAAGTTGTGCTATTATATTTAGTAGACCGAATTATAGAAATTTAGAAGTTAAAATTTGTACCATAAGTCATATTTTTATGTAGTAAAAGTGTTATTTGAGGACAAGTAACATTTAAGTTTGGGGGACTTTGATGCACAAAAAATATATGCATTTTTAAACCTATATTTTATACTCATTTTTGGTGATATTACACTTTAAGGAAGGTATTTTGCATGTTTTTTGCTTCAGATACAAGAAATGGACTTTTGGTGAAAAAGAAGCAAAACCAATACAATTTTGAGCTAAAACGAGCAAGAAAGAAAATTATGGCCTGACACATCTCGATAAGGCTTTCTATGCTTAATCTACTTCTCACTTCTCACATATTTTTGAATGAAATTACACTTTAAAGAAAGGTTGTTTTCATGCTTATTATGTAGGTTCATCTGTTAAGAATGCAACACAATTGAAACGGGGTGAAACAAAGCTAAAATGGAGCAAAACGAAGCAAAATGGTGGAGCTGCTGCAAGGTGGGGCCAACAGCGCCATAATGGGCACCGATGGCGCCAAAGTCCAGAGAACGATGAAAAATGGCATCGACAGCACCAGGGATGGTTATTTGCCCATATACATTGAATTTTGATGATTTTTGGAATGTTGCTTGAGGCATCTCTTGGGAAATTCATCCCTACACTACAATTGAGTAATTTTATGTCAGAGAAAGTGTGTGTGTGAGTGGAAAATTTGGAGAATATTTATAGATCCTAGAATAGGAGTAGAAATGTAGATTTCTACCTTTTTGGAGAGATTGGAGAGAGGATTTTGAGAGAATCTGTAATGAGATGTACTAGTATTGTATGGATCAGCGGGAGACTTTGTGGGAGAGATTTTTACATTTTTTTCAAGGGGAAAAAGCTAAGTATTATGTTCTTCATTATCTTATGATTTTTTAAACACTTATCTAGTAGATTTGCTTTGATGAAAAGAAGTTTTCAGTTGTGTTTTATTTATGCTTTGTGATGTATTTTTCTTACTCTGTCTTTTTATTAGGAAATAGTGGCATGAGAAGATTATGTCATTGTTTTTCTTTTACTTTTCTTTTGTAATGAGTAGGATTCATGTTTAGGATATTGTGATACATGCTAGAAGAAGTTTTGATTATAAATGTGATGGTTTTTACTTGCACTTTCTTTACATTACAGTAAGGGTCCGTTGTAGTGTTAAAATTCGTTGTAATCGCGTTAAAACCCGAGAGGGCGGTGTAATCCTTAACAAAGTGGAACAACATTTGAATTCCATGAATGGTGAAGTTCATGGGGTTTGAGTGCAAATAAATAAGAAAATATATATTACTGGGCGAAGAATTGGAGATTCAAGGGTGATAGACTAAAATCCCCAATTCGGTCTTAGTGTTTAAGAACTACAGCGAGAGTTAGCCTTCAGGGGAAGGGAAGTGGGAGGTCTTGAGTGAGAGTCAAAATCCTCTTAGCCTAACCACAAATTTAGAGACTAAACGTAAGATTATCCAAAGATTTTCTATAACACTTGACTGAGGCTAGAGAATTAAAATTGCTCATATTTGTCACATACAATATTTAATGTATATCCTTTCTTTATGTTATCCAATTCACTACATAAGAATAATATTTTTTAATATCTCAAAATTCTCCAAACCGATTCATCCAAAAAGTGTTATCTTTAGAATCAATATTTTCATTTAGGAATAGTTATTTATTCTTTTAAACTTAAGACTTACATTTAGGAGTACTTGTTAGAAAAACCACTTAAATCGATCTTCCAAACTAAGGACTAATAGTAGTAGACTAGAATTTGACTAAGGACTTCTTACCTCGCTTCTTCGTGGGATCAATACTGGGGTTTTAAAGGAAAACCCTATATTACTTGAAGCAATACGTGCACTTGCGTAGAACCACTAGTGTGTGAACTCTTTTATGTATTTTATAACATTTTGATTTTAACTACTTAATATAAATTAGATCAAGATTTTGGTCATATTTTTGAAAGTTAAATTACTGCGTAATTTAGAGACAGGTTAAGTTTTTGACACTATTACAGGAGATTTAAATTGACATAAAATATGCAGAAAAATAACACACACTAGAGGCACATCTAGTTTTTGGAGCCGTTGCCGGGGATTAAAATCTTCAAGTAGTGGTGTCAACTTAATAAATACTTGCATATAAGAAAATCACATCAAGTCACATATNGATTAAAATCTTCAAGTAGTGGTGTCAACTTAATAAATACTTGCATATAAGAAAATCACATCAAGTCACATAAGTTAAAGGCTCTCCATCAAAACAAGATTTAGAAACTTAAGTTATCAAGATCCTTTTAGACCCAAAGGATGAAGGTTTAGGTCCTTTAATCAGTTGGATCAATCAATTTANTATGTTAAAGGCTCTCCATCAAAACAAGATTTAGAAACTTAAGTTATCAAGATCCTTTTAGACCCAAAGGATCAAGGTTTAGGTCCTTTAATCAGTTGGATCAATGAATTTGGTGCAAATGGCTAGCATTTCCTACTAGAGAAAGGAGACAAAAATAACAATGTTCATTTCCCTATGTTGGGAAAAACAAAAAAAAACCCGCTATGATCACTAGTTACACTATCTAAACCATAGGTCCCACTACTTAACTATAGAGCCAATGTTTATGTCTCGCATGTAAGGTGTTTGGTGACATGAAAGAGGAGTTTATGATATTAGTTAAATGATTAATCATTTAATTAATCATAGAAACATTAAAAAATAAAATAAATTAAATTAAATCAATAAAACTATTCAAACTATTCGTTTTATAGAGCATTACAAAATAAAAAAAGCCTTAAATTTTGCATAATATTTAGGATANTTAATCATTTAATTAATCATAGAAACATTAAAAAATAAAATAAATTAAATTAAATCAATAAAACTATTCAAAATATTCGTTTTATAGAGCATTACAAAATAAAAAAAGCCTTAAATTTTGCATAATATTTAGGATCTAGTTTCAAAAATACAGAAAACATAAAAACTTATATTAATATTACATTAACTATCAAATTACCATCATTTTTTTGAGAAAATTCCTTAGGTCCATGGGGAATTTTGAAATTTTCCTAAAGTTTTCTTGGGCCAATTTTGGGTTTTCTCTAAATTTTGCCCAAATTATATAATTAACATAATATTGGGATCAGTTATGTAATAAACCCTTAAAGCCACTTCTAATTCTTAAATCAATGAACCTAAAATTCAACTTGGTCGTCGATTTCAAACAGTAGTTCATTAGCTCTAATTAGGGNTTTTAAACCAATATTTTATACTCATTTTTGGTGATATTACACTTTAAAGGAAGGTATTTTGCATGTTTTTGGTTTTAGGTACAAGAAATGGATCTTTGGTGAAAGGAAGCAAAAATGGTGCAAATTGGAGCAAAAACAAGCAAGAAAGAAAATTTTGGCCTGACACATTTTGATATGTCTTTCTATACTTAATCTAATTCTCACTTCCCACATGTTTTTAAATGAAATTACTCTTTAAAGAAAGGTTATTTTCATGATTATTTTGTAGGTCTATCAATTAAGAACAGAATGTAACTGAAATGGGGTGAAACAAAGCTAAAATGAAGCCAAACGGAGCAAAATGGTAGAGCTGCTACATGGTGGCACCAACCACGCCAAAGTCCAGAAAACGACAAGCAATGATGCCAACAACGCCCAAAAACGAGACGATTATTTTCACATATGCATTGAACTTGGATGATTTTTGGAAGGTTGCTTGAGGTCTCTCTTGGGAAATTCATCCCTACACTATAATAGAGTGATTTTATGTCAGAAAAAGTGTGTGTGTGTGTGGAAAAAACATGGAAAATGTTTATAGATCTTAAAATAGGAGTAGAATTGTAGATTTCTACCTTTTTGGAGAGATTGAAGTATGATTCGTGTTTAGGATATTAGGATGCATGCTAGAAGAAGTTTTGATTATAAATGTGATGATTTTTATTTGCACTTCCTTTACATTACAATAAGAGCCCGTTGTAGTGTTAAAATTTGTTGTAATTGTATTAAGACCCGAGAGGGCGGTATAATTCTCAACAAAGTGGAACCACATTCAAATTCCACGGATGGTGAAGTTCATGGGGGTTGAGTGCAGATAAATAAGGTAATATATATTATTGGGCGAAGAATTGGAGATTCTAAGGTGACAAACTAAAATCCCCAATTTGGTCCTAGTTTTTAAGAACTAAAACGAAAGTTAGCTTTCAGGGGAAGGGAAGTGGGAGCTATGGAGTGAGAATCAGTATCCTCCCAGCCTAACCATGAATTTAGAGACTAAACCTAAGATTATCCAACGATTCTCTATAACAATTGACTAGGGGTAGAGAATTAAAATTGTTCCTATTTGGCACATAAAATATTTAATGTATCTCATTCCTTTATGTTATCCAATTCACTACATAGAAATAACAGTTTTTAACATTTCAAAATTCTTCAATGTAATTCATCCAAAAAGGGTTATCTTTAGAATTAATATTTTCATTTAGGAATAGTTATTAGTTGGATTAAACTTAAGACTTACATTTAGGAGTAGTTATTAGAAAAACCACTTAAATCAATCTTCCAAACTAAGGACAAATAGTAGTATACTAGAATTTGACTAAGGACCTCTTACCTCGCTTCTTCGAGCGATCAATACTTGGGGTTTAAATGAAAGCCATATATTACTTGAAGCGATACATGCACTTGCGTAAAACCACTAGCATGTGAACTATTTTATATATTTTATAACATTTTTTATTTTAACTACTTAATATAAATTGGGTCAATATTTTGGCCATATTTTTGAAAGTTAAATTATTGCGTAATTTCGGGACTGGTCAAGTTTTTGGCACTGTTATAGGGGATTTAAATTAACATAAAATACGTAGGAAAATAACACACACTAGGGGCACATCTAATTTTTTTGGCTCCGTTGCCGGGGATTAAAATCTTAAAGTAGTAGTCTCAACTTAATAAATACTTGCATATAAGAAAATCGCATCAAGTCACATAGATTAAAGGCTCTTCATCAAAACAAGATTTAGAAACTTAAGTTATCAAGATCTTTTTAGACCCATAGGATCAAGGTTTAGGTCCTTTAATCAGTTGGATCAATGAAGTTAGTGCAAATGGCTAGCATCTCCTATCAGAGAAAGGAGACGAAAATAACAATGTTCATTTCCTTATGTTGGAAAAAAAACAGCTATGATCACACCATTTAGTTACACTATCTAAACCCTAGGTCCCGCTCCTTACCTATAAAGCCAATGTTTATGTGTCACATGTAAGGTGTTTGGTGACATGAAAGGGGAGTTTATGATATTAATTAAATGATTAATTAGATTTGGATTATAATGCTAGTAGCTTTGAAAGACTAAATCCCATAAGAGTGGCAAATTTTCAAGAAGATATTCTTACAATTTTAATTTCTCAGGTTGCAGATATTGAGAGGAAGTTAGATCAATATATAGATAGATATCCTTAAGGAACCCCAATTATCGAGGAAAATTTATTTGGACAATAGATTGAAACTGGCCATGAGATACATAATTCTTATTTCGATTATTATAATCTAGGTTGGAAAAATCATTTGAATTCAGGAATAATAATTTTTGAGGAGAAGACCAATTTTGGGAAGAAAATAAATTTAATTAGACATGTAGTTGGAATAATCATGGCTATTATAATAATGAACTTTATTTTCCTCATAATTTTAACTTCAAACCCCAGAATGAGGAGAAGGATTTAATAGAAGAGGTTGTCATTAAAATGGAGAGTGAGTTGGAGTGTCAAGGGACCTCAATAAGGAATATGGAAAATCAATTAGGGAAGTTTATTAACTCAATTAATAATCATTCTAAATTTAATACCAACCCACAGGATGAGGAGAAAGAACTAATGTTAGAAGAGATTGTGATTCAAATGACAAGTGAGTTAAAAAATCAAGAGGTCGCACTAAGGAATAAGAAAACCAATTGGGGTAAATTATTAATGCAATTAACAACTACCCCCCATAGAATTTACCTAGTGACCCTGAGATAAATTGTAAAGAGATGAATGATGAGTAATATAATGTTATCAAACTAATATCTAGAAGAGAATTCAACGATATGTTTTAAAAGAACTTTGAGTTGAGAAATGAGGGTAAGGAGATTGAAAGACAAATGGAAAAAATTCCTACAAAATTAGAAAAAAACTTATTTCTTCAACTAAGATAAATATAGAAAAACCACATCTACCATTTACTTATGACCAAGGGGAAGAATTGAAAGACAACACCGAACAAAAGAGTAACCAAGAAGAATTTGATCCAAAATCTGGATTATCTAGAGGTAATCCGATAACAAATTTGGGAGATTATGAAGTATCTTATAAAGATCCATTTCTTATAAAATTTATATATGATATTAATATGAAAATTGAGAAAATCAATAAAAGAATATTGGATCTAGATTGAAATAAGAGGAACAATGATATGAATCAATATGAAATGGAAGAGCTGAAAGGAAAAATTAAATTCAAGGACTTTGTAGGAATCCCTGGATCTGGAAAAGATTGGGTGATTGCTCAAGGATTACTTAAATGGAGTTTTGATCCAGGTGGAATCATTTGTCGAGCTGAAGACGTTAAACAAAACACTTTATGGGAGGCAACCCATAGTTATCAGTGTGGTTTGATTTAGTGTGCTTAAGTGTTATGATTATTAGTGTTGTATTGTGTTTGTTTTAGTGTGGATTGATCAATTTAATTGATGATTGGTAGAGGTTTGGATTGTTAGTAGTTTGATTTGCTTTTAGTGTGTCATGAGGAAGGTGATTTCTTAACTTCTTATTATGGTTAGAATTGTATGTTCTCTTGTAGTAGTTGGATTGACGAGTCTACTACAACTCGGGTCTCACCCGAACTTGAGTTTTAGAAGAGAGATTATAAATTTATGAGAGAAAATTCCATCTCAATTTTGTTACTTCCTTTCTTTGACCTTGTTTTAATTTAGTAGGAGTAGCTAACCTATTTAATGAGTAACATGTGGATGAATTTACATTATACTTATAACTGTTTGAGGTACTTAATTATTGAGATATGGTGATGCCTAGTGTTGGTGCTCGAGAACCAATATATCAGGGATAGTCTTATCTTCGGGATTAGAATCTGTAAAATCATTTATAAGTACCCAATATATTTATGTAGTGATTTCGTTAGAAATTGGAAGTAATTTAGTGAGATGTGATGAGTTAAAGGAAGACTTGACCTCATTTAGCATGTGTGTTTGTGTTTGTGTTACAATAATATAAAGATTTGGAGAGCATATAAATATATATATTCCTATGATGATACCTATTCTGCTTGTTAGACCTTTCTTTCAATTTTAGCAAGCATGTTTAGTTTAGATTTACTTTCTACTAAATGTTTTCTATCCTGATAAATAATTGTAGATGTTTTTGATAGACATTTTTGGTAGATAGAATTTCTAAATTGTTTTTATTCCTACTTATATCTTATGTACTAAATGCTATACATTTTAAAAATCAAGTTTAGGGGTAGGAAGAAAAATATAATTTTAAAATGAGTATACTTCCTTTTAGTTTAATATTATTGGAAGCATACTTTAAGCTAGTTTTACATTCTCATGCAGTTATTCTATCCTAATTATGAATGTATATGAATTTGATCAGATGTTGTAGTAGTAAGTAGATTCAACTTTTACTTTTTCTTCCTGCTACATTTTATGGAATTATTTGCAAAATACTTTAAAATTTAAATTTGGGGGGAAGAAAAATTTCTTTTAAAAGAAAGAAACAAAATTTTATTTGTCCTCAATTAGCTATATTTTCAAAATTTAATTTGACATCACCTTTGGTATTAGAGGCTAACTTTAAATAACTATATTTGTTTTTCTAAATATATAGTAAAATTAAGTAAAACTTTTCAATAATGAAAGTTAATTCTAGAGTTAATATATTTGGTACGAAAGGATAAGACTATGCCTTTTCTATTTAAAGTAAAGGAAATTGTATTTTTGAAGTATTAAAAATCTTAGAGTTTCATGTAAGAAGAAAAGAATGACACTTTATGAAAAATCTTCAAAGCTAATATGAATTTATAAAGTGAAGGAATGTGAAAAGTTTTTAACTTCAAGAAGAGGATAGTGAAGTTCAAAATCATTAAATGTTATCCAAATATAGTAATCCTCACATGATCCCGAAAGAAAAGAAAAATAAATGCTAAAAGCAAAAGAAAAGAAAAGGAAAAAAGAAAGTAAGAGAAAAGAAAATTATGTGAGGAGAAGCTTAAGGAGATGCCTAATCAAAAACTGGCTTCACTTGAATCAACTTGAGGAAGAAGGCTTTATTACATTTTCTAAACTTTTATTTGAGTATTAGCATACTTACTAATAAAGATCTCATGAAGTACTTTTCCATATGAATATTCTAAGTAACTTTAATATGACAAATTGCAATTCTTCTTGAAATAAATAGAGAATTAGAAAACTTAGACTTAACTACTAAGTATTCTTACACTTTTAATTTTGAATTAAGTTGTGCTATTATATTTAGTAGACCAAATTATAGAAATTTAGAAGTTAAAATTTGTACCATAAGTCATATTTTTATGTAGTAAAAGTGTTATTTGAGGACAAGTAACATTTAAGTTTGGGGGACTTTGATGCACAAAAAATATATGCATTTTTAAACCTATATTTTATACTCATTTTTGGTGATATTACACTTTAAAGGAAGATATTTTGCATGTTTTTTGCTTCAGATACAAGAAATGGACTTTTGGTGAAAAAGAAGCAAAAACAATACAATTTTGAGCTAAAACGAGCAAGAAAGAAAATTATGGCCTGACACATCTCGATAAGGCTTTCTATGCTTAATCTACTTCTCACTTCTCACATATTTTTGAATGAAATTACACTTTAAAGAAAGGTTGTTTTCATGCTTATTTTGTAGGTTTATCTGTTAAGAATGCAACACAATTGAAACAGGGTGAAACAAAGCTAAAATGGAGCAAAACGAAGCATAATGGTGGAGCTGCTGCAAGGTGGGGCCAACAGCGCCATAATGGGCACCGATGGCGCCAGAGTCCAGAGAACGATGAAAAATGGCACCGACAGCACCAGGGATGGTTATTTGCCCATATACATTGAATTTTGATGATTTTTGGAATGTTGCTTGAGGCATCTCTTGGGAAATTCATCCCTACACTACAATTGAGTAATTTTATGTCAGAGAAAGTGTGTGTGTGAGTGGAAAATTTGGAGAATATTTATAGATCCTAGAATAGGAGTAGAAATGTAGATTTCTACCTTTTTGGAGAGATTGGAGAGAGGATTTTGAGAGAATCTGTAATGAGATGTACTAGTATTGTATGGATCAGCGGGAGACTTTGTGGGAGAGATTTTTACATTTTTTTCAAGGGGAAAAAGCTAAGTATTATGTTCTTCATTATCTTATGATTTTTTAAACACTTATCTAGTAGATTTGCTTTGATGAAAAGAAGTTTTCAGTTGTGTTTTATTTATGCTTTGTGATGTATTTTTCTTACTCTGTCTTTTTATTAGGAAATAGTGGCATGAGAAGATTATGTCATTGTTTTTCTTTTACTTTTCTTTTGTAATGAGTAGGATTCATGTTTAGGATATTGTGATACATGCTAGAAGAAGTTTTGATTATAAATGTGATGGTTTTTACTTGCACTTTCTTTACATTACAGTAAGGGTCCGTTGTAGTGTTAAAATTCGTTGTAATCGCGTTAAAACCCGAGAGGGCGGTGTAATCCTTAACAAAGTGGAACAACATTTGAATTCCATGAATGGTGAAGTTCATGGGGTTTGAGTGCAAATAAATAAGAAAATATATATTACTGGGCGAAGAATTGGAGATTCAAGGGTGATAGACTAAAATCCCCAATTCGGTCTTAGTGTTTAAGAACTACAGCGAGAGTTAGCCTTCAGGGGAAGGGAAGTGGGAGGTCTTGAGTGAGAGTCAAAATCCTCTTAGCCTAACCACAAATTTAGAGACTAAACGTAAGATTATCCAAAGATTTTCTATAACACTTGACTGAGGCTAGAGAATTAAAATTGCTCATATTTGTCACATACAATATTTAATGTATATCCTTTCTTTATGTTATCCAATTCACTACATAAGAATAATATTTTTTAATATCTCAAAATTCTCCAAACCGATTCATCCAAAAAGTGTTATCTTTAGAATCAATATTTTCATTTAGGAATAGTTATTTATTCTTTTAAACTTAAGACTTACATTTAGGAGTACTTGTTAGAAAAACCACTTAAATCGATCTTCCAAACTAAGGACTAATAGTAGTAGACTAGAATTTGACTAAGGACTTCTTACCTCGCTTCTTCGTGGGATCAATACTGGGGTTTTAAAGGAAAACCCTATATTACTTGAAGCAATACGTGCACTTGCGTAGAACCACTAGTGTGTGAACTCTTTTATGTATTTTATAACATTTTGATTTTAACTACTTAATATAAATTAGATCAAGATTTTGGTCATATTTTTGAAAGTTAAATTACTGCGTAATTTAGAGACAGGTTAAGTTTTTGACACTATTACAGGAGATTTAAATTGACATAAAATATGCAGAAAAATAACACACACTAGAGGCACATCTAGTTTTTGGAGCCGTTGCCGGGGATTAAAATCTTCAAGTAGTGGTGTCAACTTAATAAATACTTGCATATAAGAAAATCACATCAAGTCACATAAGTTAAAGGCTCTCCATCAAAACAAGATTTAGAAACTTAAGTTATCAAGATCCTTTTAGACCCAAAGGATGAAGGTTTAGGTCCTTTAATCAGTTGGATCAATCAATTTAGTGCAAATGGCTAGCATTTCCTACTAGAGAAAGGAGACAAAAATAACAATGTTCATTTCCCTATGTTGGGAAAAACAAAAAAAAACCCGCTATGATCACTAGTTACACTATCTAAACCATAGGTCCCACTACTTAACTATAGAGCCAATGTTTATGTCTCGCATGTAAGGTGTTTGGTGACATGAAAGAGGAGTTTATGATATTAGTTAAATGATTAATCATTTAATTAATCATAGAAACATTAAAAAATAAAATAAATTAAATTAAATCAATAAAACTATTCAAAATATTCGTTTTATAGAGCATTACAAAATAAAAAAAGCCTTAAATTTTGCATAATATTTAGGATCTAGTTTCAAAAATACAGAAAACATAAAAACTTATATTAATATTACATTAACTATCAAATTACCATCATTTTTTTGAGAAAATTCCTTAGGTCCATGGGGAATTTTGAAATTTTCCTAAAGTTTTCTTGGGCCAATTTTGGGTTTTCTCTAAATTTTGCCCAAATTATATAATTAACATAATATTGGGATTAGTTATGTAATAAACCCTTAAAGCCACTTCTAATTCTTAAATCAATGAACCTAAAATTCAACTTGGTCGTCGATTTCAAACAGTATTTCATTAGCTCTAATTAGGGTTTGAGTGGCTTAAACCCCAAAAAATGACATAAATAATCTTAGTTAAATTTACTAATTATTTAACATAACCCTTATTATGGAACAAAACCTCGCGGAGTAGTGAAATATCACTTAGAGATTGGAATCATCGTAGGGTATTACTTTCGTCACTTTGGTTGAAATACTATTCCATGACAACGAAGTCGATCACAACTAAAAAATATCAAATCTTCTATGTGTGGTCCCCCTGATGCAAACAAACAGAATGACACAGTGGTCAGAGCCTAGTTTAAATAGCCCTAAATCATGCAATTACATAATATTAAAATTTTTGAGACTTTGAATGAAATGTGAAATAGTATTTGAATATTGTATGCTTATAATCAAACCGGATGTCACAGAAAGAGGTATTCAAAGAGTCTAAGATTACTCTATCTTAAATTAATTAAAGTACTTATATTTTGAATGAACACTCTATGATAAAAGAAAACTAAAAGAAAATAACAAAAGTTTGACAGAATGTTTTAAGATTTTGACAAGAATAACTAAAAATCACACTTTTAAATTATGAATGAACTTTTATTTATCACTAGAAGGGGACCTAAAGTTTTATCCAATAACTAATGATGTTGGCTACCACTAATAATTATTGTTATCTGGCTACCATCAATCAAACACCATTGCAGAATAATTATTGTTAACACCATCGCCCGATTTTGTGCCTACAACAATTGTCGTCTGCTCACTTTTTTTGACTGTTTATGCCTAGATGTCATCTACCAATTGTTGTCATCTATTATTGTCACTTAATCTTATTCATTCAAGTAATATTATTATTCTACAATACAACTATCACAATCACTAGAGACTAAATAAATGCTATATTTATATAAGTCTGATTTTTTAAATATGAATTACCTTTTGCTTGATGTACATTTCTTAAGTAATTTAATTTTAAACAAAATTGCCACAGTTATTCTATGTAACCTTTCCCAGCTGAGAAATGGCCGCTTAATGGGGATGCTTAACATTTCTAAGAGAGAACTGTACAAGCCAGAATAGCGGGAGAGAGAGCGAACGAGCCGCAAACTTGCACGTGGAGAAAGCGGGGGGCTTGGCCAGCGGATCCCCCTTTGCCTAAATATAAATCCTCATTGCTTCTCGTCTTCTTCCCGCTGAAGCTCCAACAATGATAATCTCTTCTGAGAATGTCCCTGCGTCGCGGCCAGAGCCTCTCACACCTTCTGTTTCCTCCACACCACCATCTCGGCTACGGAATGCGTTCATGTCTGGTCTCCATAACATTGATATCCCGTTTCATAGGACGTGGGGAAGGCACCAAGTTCTCCGCTGCCTAAACACTGATCGAAAGGGTGAGATTATCACCCACAACCGCAAATCTAATCTAATCGAGACCTCTGCTGATTTGCCTGAACAGGTAAGACTAGATGAAACCCACGTCAGAATTAACGATGCCGTCGTCATCACAGATACCATAAATCAGTCTGAAGGCAATCACCAATGGGATGATCTTCGAGAACGCAATCTTATTCCTCCTTCAAATTCGCCTTCCATTGTGACCCGGCCGTGTAATCGAAGAAGAACCAGGAGGGTGCCGATTCTCAAAATCCCTTGCTGCGATGTTTCTCCTCCACCACCACCAGCTCCGTTACGGAAGAGCATGCGGAAGAGGTCCGTCCGTCTGATATATGACAATGCTTCTCCACCACCACCAACACCTCTGTCGCGGAAGAGCGTGCGAAAGAGGTCCGTCTGTCTCATGCCTGACAATCTCGAGAAGCGAGAGCATTGTCCTAAGATCTCAATTTCTCTCTCACGCAAAGAGATCGAAGAGGACTACTACACATTGACTGGATTGCCCCCATGTAAACGTCCTAAGAAGCGACCGAGAGTCATAAAAAAACAGCTTGATGTGAGTTAGTAGCTTTAGCTTAATTAAATGTCTAACCTTTGTTGTCTCACTATTCTCCCTAACCTGATTCTTCAAATTTTCTGCACAGCAACTGCTCCCTGGCTCGTTGCTGCCCTCCATCACACCATCTAAATATGATGTGCCAGATTAGCCTAAGCTCTTTTGACGTTCCACGAATGCTGGATTTCTTTCAGGATACATTGAGAGGCCAACTTCTGCTCCTCGTTCAATATTTATATATATGCTAAGTATGCATTAATTAAAGGGCATTGCACTGGTCGATGTAGCTCATTGGAATTTGCTTATGTATTCCAAGCTAAAATAAAAAATGCCATCGAACAGTGTTTATTTAATGTGCTTTTTTTATTGTTTATTGCTGCATCAGTGAAGGAAGTTCTCTTTTGGTTATATTTGGTTTGTCATCCCAGAACTACATAACTTTCAAATGAAAATTTAAAATAAAAATAGAGATGAATCATTTGTATTTCTTTCTGAGTTATAAATATACATACATACATACATACATACATACATACATACATATATATATATACATACATACATAC
>JXCR01083698.1:165655-204472 GCA_002079205.1 Phalaenopsis hybrid cultivar | reverse complement strand
CTATTATTTTTAAATTTATTTATAGTACCTTTGACTAGCATGTACATCATTTTATTTTTTTTACGTTATCATTGTTTAGGAGTATGAGTATTCACTGGTTTTAGTTAGTTCAATGTTGTTTTAAATTAATATTTCAGGATTAATTATTTTATTAAACGATAAGCGGCAGAAGAAGAAATGTCTATATAAGAGGTGGACAACCTGATCTAAGGTAAATTTATAACTGTTTTAATTTAATTTCTAATGCCTCTTTCATATACCCTTTATAAATCAACAATACTGATAAAAAAATTAAAAATATAAAATCTGATTAATATCGTCTGACCAATTGTTCACATCCCATCTTAGTTGATTCCAAACCCGAGTCAGGTCGTGATAGAAGTGATATTAGAGCACACTTTAGGATAAATTAATATAATCTTGATAAAAGATCTAACAAAGTCAAAAAATGAGAATTTCTATTTACATTTTTATAACATGGTAAGTACTTATACTTTAAAATTATAGTAGTATTTGGTCATTTCTAAATACAATGCACTTTATTAATTATTTAGATAATTTTTTTACTACAAGACAAATCAAAATGATTTATCTGCTCATTAAGTTCATTTGAATATATTGAATTGCATCTCACTGATATTTGTATAGATATTCATCAAATGCATAATTCAAGATATTATATTATGTATTGAATGTTATGAAAAGAAAATAATAATGACATTTAATATTTTGATTGTTTGGATGTGTATGATTGTCTGTAATGGAATACACTCTTTTATGATACCAGCAAAAAAATGTTAAGCTACCCATGCACATAAATGGAAAAAGTTTAATAATATAGATGTCTCAATTGACACAGTCTTAGACAGTGTTCCTGTAGCAATTGTATAGATATAAAATGATATAGACATGGTAAAACAGATTGAATGTTTTAAATTCTAATGAAAAATCACATCAGAAAAAGTAAATAGTCTACTATTTTTATATTGATTTATGGTATTTCTAACTGACATGCAGATTATTATCTTTTTTTTACGTTACTATAATTTAAGAGTATGAGTATTCACTAGTTTTATTTAGTTCATTGTTGTTTAAACTAATATTTTTCAAGTTCAAATAGTTGATTACAAAATTAGTGACAGAAGAGGAACTATTTATAGAAGATGCAGACAAATTAACCTAAAGTAAATTGATTAGTGCTTTAATTTAATTTCTAGTGGTTCTTTAATTTACCCTTTTTATATTATTAATAGTGATAGATAATAAAATTTTTTAAAAAAAATTGATTAATACCATCTGTTCTCATCTTGGTTGATTCGATGTCAGCTGAGTCGTGACAAAGTGGAATCATAACAAGGTTTAAGATTAATTAATATAATTTTGATGAAAAAGCCAATTAATAATTGCAGAGTACTAATAATAATAAAATTGAAAATTTAAGTTAACTCTAAGTAATTAAATTAACTCAGGAAATGAATGCACTCAAGATTATTGAAGAGAGTCCATCTGAAAATGAAGAAGCATAATCTGTTGTAAATGTGAACACAAATACACTAATCCAGATGATGGCGGTCATGAATCAGTTGATTTAGGAGTCCAGATGGCAACCTATTTGAAGTGATACATTTATTGCCGATAATATTTGAAGATATTTTAATATTTGAATCCACCTTTATTAAAGGGAACCGAAGACCTGATTAAAGGAGAGAATTGACTTATGCGGATAAAAAAGATACTAGACAGCATGACGTGCTCTGATAAAAGAGTGTCATTAGCTAAATTTCTGTTAGACACAGAAACAGAAAAGATGGTGATGTGGCAGATCGTGATAGACTTGGGGATGTACCCAACTGATGGTAAGTTAGAAGGATTTTGTAGAACTTTCAAACACTGGTTTGTACCATCATCCACTCGAAGACAAACGCAGGATAAATTCATTAAGTTAGTGTAAGAAGAGAAGTCAATCATGCAATATGAAGCAGATTACATTGCACTGTCAAGGTATACTCCACAGGTGATAGCTACTAAGAAAGAGATGTGTTACAGATTACATTCGGGATTAAGAGATTCAATTAGGAATCCATTGGTGCCTTTGGGGATTGATAACTAATCAGTGTTAGTAGACTGGGCTAGATGAGTAGAGATTGATTTTCAGGTTTTTCAAAATCATAAAAAGACGTACAAGAGAAAACTATTGATGAAAGAGAAATGTGAATCAATCAGAGAGATTCAATGTGAAGAAGCCAAGTGTGGTTCTAATTAATACAATGGTGGCACTTCTCAAAGTAGAGTAGTCACTTGTGTCAAATGTCAAAAACAACATAAAAGTGAATGTTTGATGGGTTCTCATACATGTTACTAGTGTCTTCAGCTAGGACACATAGCTAGATATTGCCCTTCACTTGGCCAGAAAGATTCAAAAAAAATAGAAATCTATTGGAGCTCATTCACAAAGGATTGTAGATGGGCAAAGAATGATAGAGATTATAGCTTCAGCTCCTACTCAAGTTCAATCACGACAATATGTTTGACCTCAAATTTATTCCCTTACTAGTAGAGAGCCTGAATAACCCGTTATATGCTAGAAATTGATAAGTGTTATGTTTTATCATATGTTGGAGTGTCATACTATTGTATTTCATTTTTAGAGGATATGAGTTGTTATGTTATCTTGCTCTAGATGTGATCTTATCATATTTTAGTTGATGGGGCTTGTTAATTTTGTTCATATCAGACATCTATTTTATTGTATTCACTTTTCATCATAAAGAATAAGATCTTCTAATGAGAAATGATATGAGGCTTGAGGAACACTTTTTATGAGGGGAGATTGTAATAATTGTTAAAATAATAATAATAATAATAAATTGAATTGGTGCAATGGTTGATTAATCATCTAACATTTAGGAGATAAACACCTCTTTTGCTTCATTCGAATCAAACAAATAGAATCGAGACGGAGCAGATAAAAAATAAGTGGAGTAGGAAGAAGCCTGTGTGAGAGACGAATCTGGAAAGAAAAAAAAGAGCATCAATTGTTGCTTGTGCAGGAGGAGGAGAAGAAGAATCGAGAAAAAAGGAGAGGTGACGAAGGCTTGCAGGAGGAGATAGCATTGAGCAGCAAAAGTTGATGAAACGCCCCGTTTGTCACTGGAGAGTGAGTTTGAATCAAAGCCGAAGTAGAAGTTTTTGTGTCCTTTTTGTGCAAAGGAAGGGAAGCGAGCGTGTCGTGTCGTGCTAGTAAGTTTTGTGCAATGAAGGAAGGAGCAGATTTGCTTGCAAGTTCGGCCAAAGGAGGGGATGGAGCCTTGAAGCCGAGCGGAACAAGCTGAGTGATCTGAACCGAAGGGGAAAAAGGAAGAACGCATGCCCTGGTGTGTGGGAAGAAAGATTGGGTGCAGGAGGAACTTCGCACGAGTACAAGAACCAAAAAGAAGGCTTTAAAAAGTTGGTATTTATTTATTTATTTTCGGGATTTTATATTTAATTGAAATGAATTATTTATTATTTGTGAAATAAAAAAATCAGAATATTTTACTAGTATCTAGAGAAATTTCGTGACAATAAATTAGATTATTAAATGCATCTTATACTTTCATTTATGTTCACAAATAAGGAATTCACATTTTGAATAATCAATCACAACGTCAAAAACAAGAATTTCTATTTGCATTTTTGTACAAGTATTTATACTATTAAATTATAGTAGTATTTGATTTTTTCTAAATATGATACACTCTATTAATTGTTTAGATAGATTTTATACTGAAACACTAAAATCAATATGATTTATCTGCACTTTAAGTTCATTTGAATATATTAAATCATATGCATTGATATTTGCATATATCAATCAAATACATAATTCAAGATATTATATCATGTAATGCATCATATACTCTTATTTGTGTTCATAAATAAAAAATTCACATTTTGAAGAATCAATCACATCATTAAAAATAAGAATTTCTATTTAATTTTTTGTAACAAGTACTTATACTTTCAAATTATAGTTGTATTAGGTTTCTTCTAAATATTATACACTGTTAATTGTTTGGATAGATTTTATACCACAACACTAAAAACAATAAGATTTATTAGCTCTTTAAATTCATTTAAATATATTGAATTATATGTCACTGATATTTGTATGCGTCCATCAAATGCATAATAGAAGATAGTACATTATGTAATGAATGTTATGAAAAAAAAATATATGAGATTTTACTATTTTGATTATTTGCATGTTCATACTTGCCTATAATGGAGTTCCTTTATGGTACTATTAAGGGAACACTAAAGTGCTCGTGCACCTAAATGAAAATGTTATTAATAACAATTTGTCTTAATTGGCACAATTTTAAACGGTGTTTCTGTTATAGTTGTATAGATATAAAATGATATAAACATGTTACGATATGGTAAAATGCATTAAATATTATGATATAGAGTAAATAATCATATATGAATAAAGTAAAATGTCTATTATTTTAATATTGAATTATAGTATCTCTGACTAGCATGCATATCATTTTGTTTTTGTTATATTATTATAGTTTAGATATATGAGTATTCACTAGTTTTAGTTTGTTCACTGTTATTTTAAACTAACATTTCAAGTTTAATTAATCGATTAAAAGATGAATAACAAAACAATAAATGTTTATAGAAGACGTGAACAACCTAACCTAAGAGAAACTTATAACTACTTCAATTTAGTTTATAGTGACTTTTATTTATACTTTTTAAATCATTAATAAGGATAGAAAATTTGATTAATGATTTTTGACAGCTTGCCTTCATCCTTACTGACTTCTAAGCCCCGGGTCGGATTGTAATAAAAACCACCATTCGTTCAACAAAGAAGACCAACAATATCATCAAAAAGATATTATACGTGATTAGTCCTCAACAAATTGTGTTATTTTGTATACATCTCGAGGAAATCAGCACGAATATCAAAGTATTTTTTTTGGAATAAACTTCTAAAATCAAATTAAAATGGGGGTTTTACATGCCTAGTACCAAAAACTATTAAATTTACATATCTCACACCCACAGTTTATTATTTACATATAAAGCATTCAGTTAACGTTGTTAATGGATTTGTGAGATTTTGGTTGATCTCGCTGTCAATTGCCTTCTCCAGCTTCAACCTCGATGCAGTCATAAGAGAGGATCGAATTGTAGTATTTCTCTACAATTCAGGATTTCTCCGTGAAATAAGAAATGACACTTCTTGTAAGTAGTTGAACATCATAATCATTTTTTGCTACTTTCCTAGCTCCTAGTGAAGGCGGCTCTCATTTGCCCCCTTCTGTGTCCCAGGAGAACACATTGAGAAAGAAAAAAATAAAAATGATGAATTTCTCCTGGAAATTTAAGTGTTGCAAATAAACCTTCAAGGTTTCCAAACTATTTCATGCATAGTGTAACCGCGATGAAGGAGAAGCTTCACAATCTACAAAGTGATGAACCCCTATCGCTTGTGATAAAAAACCATTTTTCCAAATTGTTTCGTCCACTGCATGTTATCAGAATATCGATGGATTTGTTAGAACAATTTCCCTCTACATTTTTTTCCATTCTTGTGTTCTGAAGTTTGATTCTCCTGCAGCTGCAAGTCGTCAAAACCAGAGAAGGGATTGTCGTTGAAATCCAACAAAATCCGGCAAATCCATTAACAACTTTAAGTGTGATGCGTTATATGTAAATAGTAAAATTTGGGTGTGAGATAATGTAAATTTAATAACTTTAGGTGTTGTGTATGTAAATTCCCAAATTAAAAATTATTTATAACACTGATCTCAGCAAACTTATAGTCAAACTGGTCCACTTAACGAGACCAACCTAATGACACCAATATTGGCTCAATTCGAGTTAAATCAAGCCCGGAACAAACAGTTAAACCACTTTTGGAAGCTTTAAGCAACTGATTGGAAGACCAAATAGTATCCAAATCTAACTAACTTACAGTCAAATAAAGTGTCTCAACAAGACAAATCTAAGATCACTCAATTCCAACATCNATGTTATCAGAATATCGATGGATTTGTTAGAACAATTTCCCTCTACATTTTTTTCCATTCTTGTGTTCTGAAATTTGATTCTCCTGCAGTTGCAAGTCGTCAAAGCTAGAGAAGGGATTGCCGTTGAAATCCGACAAAATCCGGCAAATCCATTAACAACGTTAAGTGTGATGTGTTATATGTAAATAGTAAAATTTGGGTGTGAGATAATGTAAATTTAATAACTTTAGGTGTTATGTATGTAAATTCCCAAATTAAAAATTATTCATAACACTGATCTCAGCAAACTTATAGTCGAACTAGTCCACTTAACGAGACCAACCTAATGACACCAACATTGGCTCAATTCGAGTCAAATCAAACCCGGAACAAACAGTTAAACCACTTTTGGAAGCTTTAAGCAACTGATTGAAAGACCAAATAGTATTCAAATCTGACTAACTTACAGTCAAATAAAGTGTCTCAACAAGACAAATCTAATATCACTCAATTCCAACATTGCATGACAAACAAATGTTAATAAAATATTGTCTGATCGAGAGAATCTATTTGGACAATTAGATGGAATAATCCTGATTTTTTATTTGTAGGGAGGACTTTTCCAAACTTTATACTAGTCCCACCACCTTCAAGAAAGGAAAGAAAGATTTGAACCTAGGCTAGAGCTAGATCGAGAGGAGTCAAATTCTAGTGTGGTTTTGAACCAAAGACTTGATGAATGCTTCCCACTCTCGCAGCCATCGACCATCGCTCGTTAGCTGTCGTCGACCACAGTCGAGAGCCCCCTACTAGTTGCAATGAAGTCTATTGAAGAGTCATGACGCTACGGAGTAACGAAACATATAATGGAGCGGTGCAACATCATGAACACAGTGTAGCAATGCACCCCGAATTTGATGCAACGATGTATCTCGAAGACAAGTAATAACGCATCACAAAGATGGTATAATGATGCAATCTAAATATGGTCTAACAACGTATCTCGAATATGGTGCAACGATGCACCTCGAAGACGAAATAATGATGCACCCTAAAGACAGTGTAAGCACCTCAAAGACGATGTAACAACGTACCTTAAATACAATGCAGCTACGCACCCCGTATACGGTGTAGCTACGCAGCCCGCATACGGTGCAACGACTCATTTTGAAGATTATACAATAATATATCTCGAATACAGTGCAACGAAGCATCTCACATACAATACTACGACGCATCCCAAAAACGGTGCAACGACGCACCCTGAAGATGATGTAACGACGCACCACGAAGACAATGCAACGACGTATCTCAAACAGTGTAACAATGCACCTGCAATCACTACTTACAATAGTCGTACTCAGAATACAGTGTATTTCTCCAGACTCCCGAAGTTCTCTCCTTGCATCTCACAGATATTGCCTATGTGACTCACTGCTCATGCAACTCCCAGATCCAGCCTCTGCAGCCAACGGCCATTATCGTCACTGACCATAACGGCCTATGTAACTATCTATGACCTATGTGGCTCATAGTTCATACAGCTCCCAACTCTTGTTTTTGTAGCATACGAACGTTATTACAGCTCATCACCACTTCCTATGTAACAAACTATGACCTCCATGTAGCTTATACAGCTCCAAACTCCTACCTTTGTGGCCTACAAATACTATCGCAGATCTAAACTGCGACNGATGCACCCTAAAGACAGTGTAAGCACCTCAAAGACGATGTAACAACGTACCTTAAATACAATGCAGCTACGTACCCCGTATACGGCGTAGCTACGCAGCCCGCATACTGTGCAACGACTCATTTTATCTCGAATACAGTGCAACGAAGCATCTCACATACAATGCTACGACGCACCACAAAGACAGTGCAACGACGTATCTCAAACAATGTAACAATGCACCCGCAATCACTACTTACAAGAGTCATACTCAGAATACACTGTATTTCTCCAGACTCCTGAAGTTCTCTCCTTGCATCTCACTGATATTGCCTATGTGACTCACTGCTCATGCAACTCCCAAATTCAGCCTCTGCAGCCAACGGCCATTATCGTCACTGACCATAACGGCCTATGTAACTATCTATGACCTATGTGGCTCATAGTTCATACAGCTCCCAACTCTTGTTTTTGCAGCATACGAACGTTATTACAGCTCATCACCACTTCCTATGTAACAAACTATGACCTCCATATAGCTTATACATCTCCAAACTCTGACCTTTGTGGCCTACAAATACTATCGCAGCTCTAAACTGCGACTGATGTGACCAACCAATGCTTCTATAGCTACTCTCTATGACAAACACGATAAACTACTACCACAGCTTTTAACTATGACCTCCACAACAAGTTGGTGCTACAACTATCGTCTATAACATTTACCGAGGACTATTACCTCGATAGCAATCGACTACAGCCTTCACGACCTATAACGGCTATTATTGTTAAACTATCATTTTACATCAACATTATAATTTCATTTTTTTCTAATTCAAAAGGAGAGTGGGTCTATGTACTTATAATTCCTTGGTGGATTACTTTGACTGGGCAAGACCCCCTGGTTTATTTCCTTTCGAGAGTTCCAACACAAAAATTGTGGTGTCTCCTCTTCTTTTATCAATGTATTGAATCTCGTACTACGCTGAGATGTTAATTTAGTAATCTATTGCCGTAAATCTTCTGGCAGACAACAATTTGGTGATGTCTGTGGGAAACANCAATGTATTGAATCTCGTACTACGCTGAGATGTTAATTTAGTAATCTATTGCCGTAAATCTTCTGGCAGACATCAATTTGGTGGTCTGTGAGAAACGAAGTCCCGTTCGGCATAAGCTTGAAGTCTGAGACGCCGAGCCATGCTTCTTTGTGTTCTTTTATTGAGACAACTTTGACTGCAATCTCAAAAGATTGTTCATATTAATATCTCGAGCACGATTGTGGTCGGTAATCTTCCCGCATCTTATTGAAATTAAAAATCTATAAAAACTACTTCCAATCTGGGGGCAAACTTTACTTCAGTCTCANTCTCAAAAGATTGTTCATATTAATATCTCGAGCACGATTGTGGTCGGTAATCTTCCCGCATCTTATTGAAATAAAAAATCTATAAAAACTACTTCCAATCTGGGGGCAACCTTTACTGCAGTCTCGAAAGGACATTCATGTTAACAACCTAGGCACCACTATGATGGGATAGTCATCTCAAGTTTCATTCAAATATCAAGTCTTCAAGAATCATTTTTAAATAGGGGGGAAACGTTCATCACAAAGAGCGCTTCCTCAGCGCCTCCGTTATACTGGAGTTCTTTCTCAACTCAGTCAAAAAAGTTGATGTCTTCAAGCTTCGATAAATTGGTTGTTTTACAGGCTCGTGTGGATAGCACCCTCATCAGAAACAGCAAATTCAAAAAAAGCAAGTGTTCCAAGAAAAAAGCGATCTATTTCGACCTACGTCCTAATCTCGAGAAATGCATAGCATCTCTAACACCTCATTCTAAGTTTAATCATATCCAGAGACACTCAATTCAACCTTTTCTATAATAGGNAAAGGACATTCATGTTAACAACCTAGGCACCACTATGATGGGATAGTCATCTCAAGTTTCATTCAAATATCACGTCTTCAAGAATCATTTTTAAATTGGGGGGAAACTTTCATCACAAAGAGCGCTTCCTTAGCGCCTCCGTTATACTGGAGTTCTTTCTCAACTCACTCAAAAAAGTTGATGTCTTCAAGCTTCGATAAATTGGTTATTTTACAAGCTCGTGTGGATAGCACCCTCATCAGAAACAGCAAATTCAAAAAAAACAAGTGTTCGAGAAAAAAGCGATCTATTTCGACCTACGTCCTAATCTCGAGAAATGCATAGCATCTCTAACACCTCATTCTAAGTTTAATCATATCCAGAGACACTCAATTTACGCTTATCAAATGGGAGCTTTAACTAACAACCTCGAATAGGTAAAAAGTCATTGTTAGATTCCAGTCAACTTCTTTCGTTACATGTTACAGTTGTCATGCGAACGCGCTTTGACTATTAGCCTTGAATATGTCAAAAGTCATTGGTGGATTCCAATCAACTTCTTCTATTATAGGCTAAAGTCATCATATCGACAAGCTTCAACTAACCAAGGAAAGGTCGAGCATTCTTAATGACAGAAAATGTCTCCACACATACCACTGAAAGGTGAGCCCAAAAGTCCTGATGGAAAACTAGTAATAGATACACTCCTTAGGAAGATGCCTTGAGAGCAAGAGGCAAATAAGATCTCCACCCATAATTTTAGAAGATGAGCCTAAGAGGCAAGTTTCGATAGGAAGCTGATAGTGGATACATTTCTCACTAGAAAGACTCCATAGAGTAAGTGGTTAACAAGATCTCCGCTCAAAAACCTCAGAAGGTTATAAACCTCAGAAGATATAAATATATTAATNTTGACTATTAGCCTTGAATATGTCAAAAGTCATTGGTGGATTCCAATCAACTTCTTCTATTATAGGCTAAAGACGTCATATCGACAAGCTTCGACTAACCAAGGAAAGGTCGAGCATTCTTAATGATAGAAAATATCTCCACACATACCCCTGGAAGGTGAGCCCAAAAGGCAAGTCCCAATGGGAAACTAGTAATAGATACACTCCTCCTTAGGAAGATGCCTTGAGAGCAAGGGGCAAATAAGATCTCCACCCATAATCTTAGAAGATGAGCCTAAGAGGCAAGTTTCGATAGGAAGCTGATAGTGGATATATTTCTCACTAGAAAGACTCCGTAGAGTAAGTGGTTGACAAGATCTCCGCTCAAAAACCTCAGAAGGTTATAAACCTCAGAAGATATAAATATATTAATATTCTTAGAAAGCACAAGTCTTATAAGGTACACACCACAGAAGGCACGAGCCTCAAAAGATATTTGATTTTTCTTTATACAAAGCACATGTGCTAAATTTGATTACAAACTTATAAATATTTGGGAAGCCAAAAAATCTCATAATGCAAAAGCCTCATAAAAACTCAATGCCACTATACATCCGCCCACGAGATAGAGGCAGCAACAGTTTGAAGGCATCAATAACACCTCAAAAGTGGGGCGATGCTAGCCCAAAATTCAAGCGACTTCAGCTCAGAAGTTGGGCAAAAGTACCTTATTACAACACAAAAGATAGAGCAACCACAGCTCAGAGAAAAAGCACGATAGTAACGCAAAAAACTCCTCCAAAAAATACAACAGTTGGGCGAAAAATTCTTTCAAGAAGACGTTACAGTAGCGCAAAAAATTTCATCCGAAAAACACAAATTATGAGGAAAATCCCCTCCAGAAAATGCCACATTGAGGCAGAAAATTTCCTCCAAAATACTACAACCACATGAATAATTGTCAATGAAAAATACAATAGTCGCTTAGAAAATCCCCTCCCAAAAAAGCCACAGCAGAGCGGAAAACTCCCTCTAAAAATGCAATAGTTATGTGAAAAATCCCCTCTAGAAAATGTCAAATTGGCACTAAACAATCCCTCAAGAAAACATAACAGTTGCGTAGAAAATTCTCTCCTAAAAATGCCACAATGGCATGAAAGATCTCCTTCCGAAAGTGTGAAAGCAACGCGAAAAGTCCACTCCAGAAAACACAATTGTTGCGCAGAAAATCTCCTCCAAAACATGTCGAAGTGGCACAAAAAATCACCTCCAAAAAAACGACATAGTTACACGAAAAACCCCCTCCGAAAATACCACAACTGCGAGGAAAATTTTCTCTAAGATGGGCGAGAGCAACGCATAGGAGAGCTCCGTCAATCGAACAAACAGGTTAGGAGCCTCTTGCGGAGTTATGACGTATGCTACGAAGTAACCAAGCACCAACGGAATAGTACATCATATGATGATAGGGAGTTGTCAACTATACATGTAAATGATAGGTCACTTTTTTGTACATTATAGATCAAACATTTATAGTTTTTGTACCTTATTAATATAGTAATACAAATACACACCTTTCAATAAGTAGGGCATCATCATTAACATAATGTAACAATGAATCCTGAATAAGGTGCACCAACACACCTCAAAAATGGTGTAAAGACACACTCCATAGACATTATAACAATACACCCTAAATATAGCGCAACGACGCGCTCCGAAGACGGTGTAACGACACGCACCTAAGGCGATGCAACAACGGGCCCCGATGATAGTGCAACGACGCGTCCTGAAAATGGTTTAACAACAAATCTTGAAGACGAGATAACGATGTACCTCGAAGACGGTGTAACAATTTACTCTAAACACTGCATAATGATATGCCCCATATACGGCAATGATTCACCCTACATATGGTGCAACGATACATCTCGAAAACTGTATAACAACGCACTCTGAAATAACTACATACAACTGTCGTACTCATAATATGGTGCTTTTTTCTTGGCTCTTAAAATTCTTGCTTATATTTCAACACTACGACCTACATAGGTCACAACATATGCAGCTCCCGACACGAGCCTCTTTGACCTATGGGTATTATCATAGCCCATCACCAGGACCTATATGATCAAGTATGACCTAAGTAATCAACAACAACGTACATAACTTATAGCTAATGCAGGTTCTAACTCTAGCCTCTAGGGCCTACGGACGTTATCACAACTTCCCACTACAGCCCATGTGACCAACTACGATATACGTGGCTCACATCTCATACAGCTCTCAACTCCAGTCATTGTGACGTGTGGACGTTATTATATCTCTTCGTTATTGTTTATGCGATCAAATATGACTTACGTGACTTACATCTCATGCAGCTTTCAACTTCAGCCTCTGTGGCTTACACACGTTATTGCAACTCCTAACTACGGTTATTATGGCCAACTGACGCACTTGAAGCTACCCCCTATGGCCTACATGGTTAACTACTATCACGTTTTTTAACTATGATATCAAGGACAAGCTCAAGCTACATCCATTATCTATAATATTGACGAAGGACTATCACATTCATAACAATCGACTACAGTTTCGTGGTCTATTACAGCTATTTTGTTGAATTNCCTACATGGTTAACTACTATCACGTTTTTTAACTATGATATCAAGGACAAGCTCAAGCTACAACCATTATCTACAATATTGACGAAGGACTATCACATTCATAACAATCGATTACAGTTTCGTGGTCTATTACAGCTATTATTGTTGAATTGTCATAGTACATCAAAATTATAATTTTATCTTCTCTAATTCAATAAAAGAATGAGCTAATTACTTATAATTCCTTAGTAGATTACTTCGACTCGGCCAAATCCTATGATTTTTTTCATTTCTAGTTTTTTCACCTANTGAATTGTCATAGTACATCAAAATTATAATTTTATCTTCTCTAATTCAATAAAAGAATGAGCTAATTACTTACAATTCCTTAGTAGATTACTTCGACTCGGCCAAATCCTGTGATTTTTTTCATTTCTAGGTTTTTCACCTTAAAATCTTGGTGTCTCCACCCGCTCATTTTCTTTTATCTGTGTTTATGTAGAATCTGGTACTACACTGAGACAACTAATTTATTACCCTACCACTGCAAATCTTTCAGCACACATTAATCCTAAACAACTATAGTCCGTATCTTTAAAAAAAAGAACAAGAACTTTTAGTAAAAAAGAAGGAGAGCAGAAGAAAACGAATAGATAATTACCAAGTAGTTGAGATGAAGGTCGCTGAATCCCTGTCCTCAACCGCAACCAGAACAACTGGATGGAGACGGGTGCTCGGCGGAAACCGCTTAGGTCGACTGGAAGCGGTCGGCTAAGAAAGATATAGATCGGTCAGCACCAAGATCTGAGAGGCCTGGTTTTTTTAGTAGGATGTAAGACACAACAAAGGAAAATCAGGTGTGATTAGCCGAGTTAGATGCCATACGGGACGACGAAGCCTAACCCGCAGAGGAGAAGCGGAATTTAAAGTAGGAAATCCGAAATTAGAAAATCTTGTNGTAAGACACAACAAAGGAAAATCAGGTGTGATTAGCCGAGTTAGATGCCATACGGGACGACGAAGCCTAACCTGCAGAGGAGAAGCGGAATTGAAAGTAGGAAATCCGAAATTAGAAAATCTTGAAAACTGTTCGCATGGGTATTCTATTCAATTAAATTTTGATTAATTATTAAGTCTATTAGTTTAATTAGAATTTTATTATTAATTATTTATGATAGAATTATAAAACTAGTTTAGTCTGTTTTTAATTATTTTTAATTAAATTAATTACTTTCTAATAAATTATTTAGCTGATTAATTAGAAAATAGAACTTTGGTTTTGGAAAATGATTATCTCAATTAACAATTAATTAAAATTTTATTTTGTTAATTAAATAAAACTTGNCTATTAGTTTAATTAGAATTTTATTATTAATTATTTATGATAGAATTATAAAACTAGTTTAGTCTGTTTTTTATTATTTTTAATTAAATTAATTACTTTCTAATAAATTATTTAACTGATTAATTAGAAAATAGAACTTTGGTTTTGGAAAATGACTATCTCAATTAACAATTAATTAAAATTTTATTTTGTTAATTAAATAAAAATTTNGAACTTTGGTTTTGGAAAATGACTATCTCAATTAACAATTAATTAAAATTTTATTTTGTTAATTAAATAAAATTTTTTATTTAACTATTTTATAGACAAATAATATTAATATAGCTAACTTAATTTAATAATCTAATTTGATTATAAGTAATTAATAAAATGATAATTTATAAGACAACATATCAGTCAATTGTTGATTAATAATTAATTATGTTGATGATAATAAAATTTGTGTGTGTCGGAAGATTTATGACAGTAGAATGATTAGTTAATATCTTAGTATTGCACAAAAATTTGTTACATACTCAGGCAATTTAAGTAACACAAAGCACGGGAAGCATAGTCAACTTGAAATGCCTAATTTGTAATGGTGAGTATACAGACTCACTTTTTTCTTGTGTTAGGAAATATGTAATTACAAAGTTGATGTAAAATATTATTTTAGCAATAATGGTCATAACGTGACACAAAGGTCATATTAGAATGTTATGTAGGCAATAGTCCGTCGTGAATATTGCAGATGGTGGTTGTAGCACTATCTTGTCATATAGGTCATAGTTAAAAGTTGTGTTAGTAGTTGACCATAGGTCATAGATGGTTGTTTTAAGAGTTCTAGTGAACTGTTACGGTCGTATAAGCCGTAGTGATGAATTGTAATAATGTTTGTAGGCCATAAAGGCCGACTTTTGGAGTTGAATGACCTGTGGATTGTGTTGGACATAGTTGGTCATATATGTTATAATAGGGAGTTGTAATAATTTTTGTAGGCCACAAAAGTCAAAATTGGGAGTTACATGAGCTATGATAAGGTTTATACGCCATAGAGGTTGGAATTAAGAAGCAGTTCATGAGCCACATAGGCAGCAGTTGGTCATGTAGGCCGCAATGGTGAGTTATAATAACGGTCATAAGTTGTAAAGGCCAAAGTTAAGAGTTGAATGAGTTGTGATAACATTTATAAGTTGCAAAAGACATAGTTGAGAGCTGCATATGTTGTGATAACGTTCGTAGGTTGTAGGGGCCAAAACTGAGAAAGGTGTGCATTGTTACACTGTATGTGGGGTGTGTATTGTACCATCTTTGAAGCATTGTTACACCATATTAGGGGTGTGTTGTTATGTCATCTTCAATGTGCATTGTCACGGCATTTTAGGGAGGCGTCGCTGCACCATATGTGAGGCGCGTCATTAAAATATGGTATGTGGGCTAGTTGTTACACCGTCTTTGGGTGTGTGTTGCTACATTATATGCAAGGTGCATATTGCACCATCTTCATGGCATTGTTACACCATGTTTGAGGTATTTTGCTACACCTTCTTAGTCCCCATCTACTCTAAATCGAGAATAGTCCATGTAGAAATGGACGACATCCGTTCATTGTCCCCATCTGCTCTAAACCGAGAATATTCCACACTAAAACGCTTCAATCTCACTCAATACTCAACCAAATCACTCACGATTTGTTCCTATAGCTTCATCTAATCAAGACTAACATATTAATATGGTTAAAAGTATATGAAATACACATTTGCTTCATAATTGGTGAATACAAGCCATGAATTAGGGGTTTTAAGTTATACCTTTGCCCAAAAGGTGAGGCCTCAATTGGGTGGTTGTAGAAATTTACTTGGAGTTCCACAAACATGCTTGAAGCGTCACCTTCCTCTGGTATGGGGTCTAGGTATGAGTTTAACCAACAGGTGATGCAGCCTTAGTCTAGGGGTGGGTTAAAGTGCTCGGGAGATAGTGGTTTTGATTGGGGAAGTGTTCTTAAGCTCTGATGAAACTTAAAAGTAGCTTAATTTTGGAATTTGGTGAGTTTTGTGAAATGGTCGCAAAAGATTCTTTTTTTGAAGTTTAAAATTAGAATTTCTCAGTAGTGAGGAGAGGCTAAAATGGTGGGAAGGAGCTTCGTGTAAATGCTAGAAGAGTTTTATGATAATTGGGTAAAGTTTCTCTTAGGCTGGAACACTTCTTCTCATTTATCCATGAGAGTGGTATTATTTATAGATCAGGCCATAGATGCTAATAGGGTATGCCAGGGTGGCCAATGTGCAGCTTGGGTGGAGGGAAATTCGACACAAGTGACCAATGGAAAGTTGACACGCTGGATGGGTGTAAATTAGGTTTGTTCAATGTGGGAGACTCATTGGTTTTGAGTTTTTCAGCAACTAGGCTGGCCGGCCAGAGCTGGGGTGGCAGCTAACTGTCTCAGGGAGGTCAGGAGGATTAATGGTGAAAAGCTTGGGGCTTGGGAAGGTTCGTTGCATGTGTAAGAGTATTTGGCCAAATTAAGGTGGAAGATCCTATGATTTGGAGGACCATTGGTCCATGGCTCAAAAGAGGGTCATTAGGTGACGTGATTAACACCCTTTGATGCTTAAGAATGGAAAAAGTGACTAAGCATGAGTTTAATTAAAAAAGGTTTTGAGTTTGGTTTGGGAATATGCTCAAAATTAGGGTTTGGGCTTGAAGTTGGATTTGGGCTAGGTTTGGGCTTGGATCCAAATCAAATGAAAACTTAAATTGGTTTAAGAAAGTGTCATGAATAATTTAGAAAGTGAATTTTATGAAATTGAATTGGTCACATGGTTCAATTTAAATGGAATTTGAAATTGGATCAATTTAGAGCTAATGGGTTTGAGCTTGGAACTATGCTAGGTTTGGGTTTGGTTCTAGACTAATTGAGGGTTCAAATTGATCTATGAGAGTGTTATGAAGAGTTTAGGATTCAAAATTGGGGAAATTGGGTTGGTTATGGAGTTCAATTTGATGGAATTTAGGGGTAGAGTCAAATTGAGGATTTTTGGCTCAAGATTGAAATTAGGGTTTGGAGGATGATTTGATTGGGCCCCAAATTGGTATAGATTGGGATTGGAAAGTTGAAATTAAGTTTGGAATTGAAATTGGGTGAGATTGAAATGAATTTTGTGGAAATTGGGGGTGATTTGGAGGATTTAGACATTAAGGGCAATTTGGGGATTTTTGCCAAATTTCTTAGATTTGGGAACAATTGGGGTCAATGAGTGTTTCAAATTGATTTTGGAGATATTTGGAATGAATTTGGAGATTTTGATGATTTTTGGGGCATGAGGAGTATTTTGGTAATTTTAGCAATTTTGGAGGTATTTTGAGAATTTTGGGTGTTTTTGAGCAATTTGAGTGGTTTGAAATGGTTTAAAATGATGTTTGGAGAGAATTTAAGATTTTGAGCAATTTTAGAAAAATTAGAGTTTCATGGTCATTTTGGTAAATTTTGAAAAGTTTGGGGGGTAAAATGGTCAAAATTGGAGTTTAGGTGAAAATGGGATTCATTGAGGAGACTAATAAAAAAATTACCCTTTTTGAGCAATAAAACCAAGGGAATTCTCATTTTGGATCCTCCATGTGTTGGTCATAGCCATCCTAGCGAGGGCTCGGTGTTTGGGGGACCACCCACATGAGTCTCCAAAGAATGGGGAACTAGGTTAAGCATGTTTGGTTTAGGGTTTAGGTTGTGAGTGAAGGTGAGGTGTTCAAGTGTGTGTGTGTGTGTGTAAGAGTTACTAAGGCCACACCACCCAGGACTAAACCTAAGGTCAAACAATCTTATGGGGACTCTTCTTGAGCTCCCCCATGTTGGTTTCTTCCTACTAAGTGCTAGAGGTCAAAACCAAACATGTGGAACTCCAAGAAGAGTAAAGAAGTGTTTGGAGTTTCTAATAGGTCCCTAGCTTTCTAAAATAGTCAACATGAAAGTTCTATGATTAGATCCTAAGCTTCTAAGGAAGAAAAACTAGACCTCAATAAAAGTGAGGTCAACAAGTTTTATTCTAGATTTATTTTAAATAAAAATTATGAAACCACTCATATTAACATATTTTTAATTTATGTGTGTGATAGCTTTTAAAAAGTTAAGGATCTAAGAATTTGTTTATTAATGTAATTATTCTATATTATAGTAATTTTTATAAAAAGTTTCTCACATTTTGATCCTAATTAAAAAAGCCCAAAATTACAAGATAGTCCATCTTATCATTTTTTATGTAAGAAGATCTTGATATAACCACCCCTTCAAAATTTCTAATTTTTTTCATTTTGTGAACCTTTTTCGTATACTTAATGCATTTGTTTTTTTATTTGTTTGTTTACTTATCTTTCTACTTACATATTTGAAATGTTGCAGATAATATGCAAATTTATTAGATTTTACTTCCTTAAATGTTATATTTACTTTTATATTTATCATGATTTTATCTTTATAAATAGTATTAGTGATTTTTATAAGTTACAGAGGTAGAGCTCGCATCACAAAGTCAAAACAAAAAGTTATAAATTTAGGAAACCAGCATAATTACATCGGATCTTGGCATAGCTATGTTAGATTCAATGTTAATCCATTGTAATTATGTTAAACTTTGGCATAGTTACACTATACAAAATGTAACTTTGCCAACCACATGCATGGTTATGCCATCATCAGTTGAAATCTTCTTATAGCATGATTTTCTGTGAAATTTTTAGCAAGATCTATAAAGGAGAGCTTGGGCACGACCTAGGGGAGGTGTAATAACTTGGATAGCCTTCTTACATAAGTTACGGAGGTAGAGCTCGCATCACAAAGTTAAAACAAAAAGTTACAAATTTAAGAGACCAGCATAATTACATCGGATCTTGGCATAGCTATGTTGGATTCACTGTTAATCCGTTGTAATTATGTCAAACTTTGGCATAGTTACACTATATGAAATGTAACTTTGCCAACCACATGAATGGTTATGCCATCATTAGTTGAAATCTTCTTATAGCATGATTTTCTGTGAAATTTTTAGCAAGATCTATAAAGGAGAGCTTGGGCACGACCTAGGGGAGGTGTAAAAACTTGGATAGCCTTCTTACAGTAGAAATTAGGGTTTTACTTTAAACCCTTGAGGTTCTCTTCTTCTTCATTTAGGGAGGGAACTTCTAGGTGGAGTTTTTCTTTGAGTTTTAGTAGTGTTTGTATTAGACTGAGGTTTAGTGTTGGGTGTGTGAGTGATTGTGGAGAGTTAATTATTATAAGGCGTACAATTGATTTATTGTTGAAGACAATTGACTTGATTCTTAGTTCTTGCCTTCTTATACCTTATCTTTAAATATTTTTAAGGAAATTCTCCATGCTTTTCTTCCTCCTATATCACAACTAAATCAACTTTACAATCTTATGATATAAAGGTATTTTTTTCTGGTGTTTTTACTGTGAATTTTCCCTATAAATGTTTTTTATGTATTTGAATTTCATATTTTGATGTGTTAACTTTTTTGTTTTAATTTACTTTGATTAAAGCAAGATATAATATTAAAATCCTTTATGATCTAGGACTTATAGATGTCTCTGAAAAGAATGAGAAAGTTAACATATGATAACCTAGTGAAATAGCCATATCATTATTAGAAAATTGCAACCAAGAAAGGGGATCCAAGGAATCCTATGAAATGCTGCATGGTTAAGTCCCTCTTAACTATATTAGAGTTTCTAATTCTTCTTATAAATTAGACATGGGCTAAAAAGGATTGTGTCCCTGGTTGTCAATTATCACATAGGGGAATTCATAACAAAATATAGAGAAAATAAGATACCGGTGTCACAGATGCAAGAGCCTCGTCATATATGAAGGACTCAAAGTTCTTACATGCTAGTTATGTTTCTTAGTATTTTTATTATTATGCTTTTAGGATTGTTAGGATTTTTCTTCTTGCACTTAGATCAGATCAAACTAGGTTAAGCAATGTAGCACCCTAGAACTTCCTTTATTAGAAATATTTTAACAACTATCCTAATGAGAACGATGAGTGAACTCATAAATTGTATATTACATGATCGACATGTATACTTGTATTATTGGCGGACTTGCCTCACAAAAATTTTGGGCATCAAGTTTTTGACGTCATTGGATGAGTTATGAGTCAATTTTTTTGAGTTTAGGAGAATATTATTTGGAACACTTAAGGGGTGTTGGATTACCTTTTTGGCTCCCTTAAACTTGTCCTTCCACTTAAATCTAATTATTATTTTAGCTTAATATAAATTCTTGATTTACTAAATCCAATCTAAAGGTGAATTTAAGGACCGAGTGCTTCATCTTTCCTTCACATTCAGCTTCCTTCATTTGTAGTTGTCGTCCCAGCGGAGAAGAGTCAAAGAAGAGAAAAAGATCAAAGGATATGTTTGCTTGTCACTTTCCGCACATCACCTCCATTGTTGTCACAGGCCAAAACCTCACCTACATTATTCAATTCATTGTACATTTATGATTCTGAGAGTTCTTCACCAATTTTCATAGTAGTTGGACTACACTATGCGGCTATCACGGATATTTCATGGTCTCTAAATGCTAAATAACTCACACTATCTTCTCAAGATGGGTATTGTTCTATTCTAGAATTTGATGAAGATGAACTTGGTGTTCCTTTCTCCTTTGAAAACTTAATGAGTGCTTCTGAAGGCATTTCATGTGTCACTAGCATGAAGGTTGGCATCAAAGATAAAATAGATATTGATCACATAGGTACTGATCATACAAATATGAAAGATAGTTTGAGGGCTGATGAAGAGGAGTAGATTCCACCAAACATGGTCAAGGCGTCTGAAATAAATAAACCAAAAAAGAAGCGTATCACACCCATTACTGTCAGTTAGGAGTCTTATCAGTCTCATGAGCATCACAAAGGTTGATGTGCTTACAAATGCACCAAAACTTTCTGAAAAAACAACTCCATTATTTTTCATTTTGATGGATGTATGTGGAAAACCAAGGGAAACAAAGTGCTGATGGAGAGATTGTATTAAAACAAGCATTCCTTGTCTTGCGGAAGTTGCCATCATTGGGGTTGAGTGATCTTCTTACTATGGATGGTGGTTGTTGATTATTATCATTAGGATAATGTTACTTCTCCCTTATTGCTGTCTTTTTGAAGATCTAAATTTTGTGTTCTTTTATGTGGAATTGGTCACAAGTTGTTGTTTTCCCTGTAACGAAGTCTGTTGTATGATTAACTTACATTCCTAAAAATTATTTACAATGTTGTTTTATCTACTGCTCCACCCATGTACTTTATGGCAGTGTATTTAGTAAGTTAATATTTTTTTGTTGTCTTCCTAATNTCCGTCAATCGAACAAACAGGTTAGGAGCCTCTTGCGGAGTTATGACGTATGCTACGAAGTAACCAAGCACCCACGGAATAGTGCATCATATGATGATAGGGAGTTGTCAACTATACTTGTAAATGATAGGTCACTTTTTTGTACATTATAGATCAAACATGTATAGTTTTTGTGCCTTATTAATATAGTAATACAAATACACACCTTTCAATAAGTAGTGCATCATCATTAACATAATGTAACAATGAATCCTGAATAAGGTGCACCAACACACCTCAAAAATGGTGTAAAGACACACTCCATAGACATTATAACAATACACCACAAATATAGCACAACGACGAGCTCCGAAGACGGCGTAACGACACGCACCTAAGGCGATGCAACAACGGGCCCCGAAGATAGTGCAACGACGCGTCTTGAAAATGGTTTAACAACAAATCTTGAAGACGAGATAACGATGTACCTCGAAGACGGTATAACAATTTACTCCAAACACTGCATAATGATATGCCCCATATACGGCAATGATTCACCCTACATATGGTGCAAAGATGCATCTCGAAAACTGTATAACAACGCACTCTGAAATAACTACATACAACCGTCGTACTCATAATATGGTGTTTTTTTCTTGGCTCTTAAAATTATTGCTTATATTTCAACACTACAACTTACATAAGTCACAACATATGCAGCTCCCGATACGAGCCTCTTTGACCTATGGGTATTATCATAGCCCATCACCAGGACCTATATGATCAATTATGACCTAGATAATCAACTACAACGTACATAACTTATAGCTAATGCAAGTTCTAACTCTAGCCTCTAGGGCCTACAAACATTATCACAACTTTCCACTACAACCCATGTGACCAACTACGGCATATGTGGCTCACATCTCATACAGCTCTCAACTCCAGTCATTGTGATGGACGTTATTATATCTCTTCCTTATTGTTTATGTGATCAAATATGACTTACGTGACTTACATCTCATGCAGCTTTCAACTTCAGCCTCTGTGACTTACGGTTATTATGGCCAACCGACGCACTNATATATATATATATAATACATGGAGACGGTTAAGGTTCTTTGCTCTATCGACAATGGCTTCCCCATGGCTCTTGCTTGCTTTGGTTGGTGAGATCCTTCTTTTTGTTTGGTTTGATTTTGTTCTCTTTCATTTTTGGAATGTCGACTGCTCGTAGTTTTATTGATGTGGTTTTGAATGGGGGTGGAGGGTCATCTGGTACTCCTTCCACCTGCCTTTTCCCGCAAGCATTTCATGATACGTTGATTATCGGAAGAAATTACACTTTCATTAAGAAACTAGAGAAAAAAATGAGAAGTTAGCTATGTTTGTATCTAATGTCAAGTCTATGATACTTGCTTCCTTTTGTCGATTAGCACTTGCCGGCAAATTTTTGTATGGGCACCCTAAGGTTGAATTGATTCGAAAGGAGTTTGACATGCTTAAGCTTACGGGTTGGTGGAAGGTTGGGATTTTAGATGGGAGACATATTTTAATACAACTTGCGAATAATGAAGATTACACCAAAATTTTTTGAAAAAGGTTTATGCAAATTGATAATTGTGTCATGAAAGTTTTAAAATGATGAGTGAATTTCGATCCTAAGACTGAATTACCTATTGTACCTGTCTGCATTAGTTTTCTAGGTCTCAAATTACATCTTTTCAACCATGAAATTTTCTTTTCCTTGGCTGTTGCTAATGACAAACCTTTGAAAATGTACAGTGCTACTTATGATATCATCAGACCCTCTGAAGCTTATGTCCTTGTTGAAAGGGACATTACCCAACTCTTTTGTAACAAAATTTGGATTGGCTCTCAACATCAAGGTTATTGGCAACAAGTGGAGATTAAATGTCACTCTCCATATTGTACTCATTGCTCAATGTTTGGCCACCTCACATCTCTTTGTTATCGATTGAACCCCCACCTTAGAGCTAACAATGATAATCAACCTACTACTCATCCTTATTGACCTTACTTTTGGTTGAGGTTTAATTTTTCCTCTTTAGTAGCCTAAGGTCTAGCCATAAGACTTTTTCATTTACTATTCTTAGAAAAATAGACAAGGAGCCCTCACCATTAGGAATTTCAAACTCTTCTCTACTCAGCTTGAAGTTCCACATATTGGTCCTAACCTCTAACACTTAACAAGTGAGGTCACTATGAGGGAACTCAAGATGAGTTACCCTTAAGACTACTGGACCTTAGGGTTGACCATGGGTGTTGGTCTAGGGCTAAGGCACTCACTTTCAATCACTTGTTCTCACAATCACTCACTATCCTAAACCTAAACTTCTTGGCTTTGGTCCCTTGGTACTTTTGGGAGACTCCTGTAGATGGTTCCCTAAATCCATTAGCCCTAGGCTAGGGTTTAGCTAAGACCACTACATAGAGAACCCAAAATGAGGTTTCCATTGGTCCATGGCTTATTGATGGTGGTTGACACTCCAACTCTATCAAGATACCCAACCTATCATTTTGCCCCTAAATTTCCCTAAATTACTTAGATACCCTTGGGACCCCAAATTTGGCCAAAATTTCTAAATCTACCCAAAATACCCAACTTGACTTAAAAATCATTTCAAACATCTTGAAAACACCCAAAATCACCAAAATTGACCAAAATACCAAAATACCCCTCCTTACCCCAAAATTCCAAAAATTCCAAAAATTCACAAAAATTCCCAAAACCCCCCAAAAATTCACAATTTCATTTTTCTCAACTATCACATGAGCAAATTTGGCCATTTTAACCATTTTGACCAAAACCCCTAAAATTGTGTTTAAAGGCCCAATTTTCTCAAATTTACCTCAAATGTCCATCAGTTTGGTCCAAATTTTCCCATACTTCATTCCTAAACTCAAATTCACATTTCATATGACCAATTCAAACCAAATTAAAGCCCAATTGGTCCATCCATTGGACCCAATTTTGATTTAAACAAAAAACCCAATTTTGGCCAAATTTGTGTTGAAATTGAACCCATCTATGACTTGGTTCCACCAAATTGAACCCATAGCCCACTCAATTGGCCACAATTTGTGTTGAAAAATCTTCATAGCATTCCCACACATCAAATTTGACCTTCAATTGACCTTTGTGAGGCCTCAATTTCATTTAATTTCAACCTAAGTCCAGAAGCCCAAAATTTGTCCCAAATTGGCCATGTCCTCAAATCTCACCAAATTGAGGGCCTTAACCCCAAAATTTCCACTCCATTCCTTCGTGAAAAATCTTCTCAACATCTCCCTTGATCACTTGAACCATTCAATTTGGACTCAGCCCAATTCTAGCCCAACCTAGACCCATGTTTAGCCCAACATGCCCAAAATTGGCCAAATTTCAAAAATCCCTCAAATTGTCCTACCAATTGAACTCAAAATCACTTCAACTCTTCACCAAAAATCTTCATAACAATCATCTACACAATGTTGATCAATCAATTGGATCAATTGACATGGCTAAACTAGCCTAAACCCTAACTTTGATCACTTGAACCCATATTGGACCTATGTATTAAAGATGGCCTAACCACCCCAAAGTCATCAAATTAACTCCACCTCAGCCATGGGTTAGACCCTAAGACTGAGCCAAAACCCATCTAAACACCTAAACTAAGCCATGGACGAAAGGTCCCCCAAATTAATGGATTTTATTCCAAAAAATGCACATGCTTAAGATACCCTTACCAAAACTATACCTCATTGCAATAAGTTGCTTTGTCAGATTCGTCTGGATGCCCTGAGTACCTAGCCACCTCCCCCTGGCCGGCGGGCCAGCCTAGTGGCCGAAAAATGGCCAAACCGAGAGCCACCCCCATGGGATTAAACCCAATTCAAACCTAGAGGCCACATCATCCAAATTGAAGCTTAGAGCCTCTCTGCCCTCCACCTAGGCAGCACATCTCTCCCCCCCAATTGGCCATGGCAGCAAGCCTAAGGCCATTTTTATAAAAAGCTCCTATCCACAGCCATGGAGGGAGAGCTAAAAATTACTCTAAGAGACTTCCCCAAATTGATCCCAAAGCCTCTTTGAGACCTCCTCAGTGTAACCCAACCATCACATTGCCCTGAATCCCCTTGCCGAAGCCCAATTTTTTAGCTCAAAACCTTGTCAGAGACAGGACAAAACTCTCCACACCTCCACAGTCCACTAAACTCTAATTAAACTCACCCACACCTTCACAATAGTGAAAGGATCTAAATTCCCAAGAGGTTAAGGCACTTACTACACTTATCTATACTCACAATCACTCACTACCCTAAACTCAAATTTCTAGTCTAAGGGCTAGGTCTAATTCACTCACTACACTCATCTACACTCACAATCACTCACTACCCTAAACCTAGAACTTCTAAGCCTAGTCCCTTGATCTTTTGGGATACTCATAAGATGGTCCCCTAAACCTACTAGCCCTAGGGCTATGGTTTGGCTAAGACCACTATGTAGAGGCCCCAAAATGGGGTTTCCTTTGGTCCATGAATTGGGTGAGTTGGTACCTCAACTCTACCAAAATACCCATCTTGGCCTTTTACCCCTAAAACACCCCCTAATTGCTAAAATACCCCTCCTTGACCAAAAATTTCAAAAATTCCCAAAAAATACCAATAAATACCTAATATTCCTAATTTAATTTCTTTTAACTACCCCATGAACCAATTTGACCAATTTGACCATCTTTAACCAAAACCCCCAAATTGCCCTTTAAAGACTCAAATTTTCCCAAGTCCAACTCAAATGTCCACCAATTTGATCTCAATTGACACCAATTCCAATCCCAAACTCAAATTCACTTCTGATATGACCAAACTAAACCAAATCCAAGCTCAATTGATCCATTATTTTTGCCCAATTTTGATTTGGGTTAAAGCCCAATTTTCACCCATATGACCTAATCTCACCAAATTGAACCCATAGCCTAGTTAATTGGCCTCAATTAATGTTGTAAAATCTTTATCTCTCACCAAATTGAACCCATAGCCTAGTCAATTGACCTCAATTAATGTTGAAAAATCTTTATTACATTACCATACATCAAAATCAACCATAAAGTGACATTGGGNTTTTTCTTATGTTAGGGAATATGTAATTACAAAGTTGATGTACAATAGTATTTTAGCAATAATGGTCATAACGGGACACAAAGGTCATATTAGATTGTTATGTAGGCAATAGTCCGTCGTGAATATTACAGATGGCGTTGTAGCACTATCTTGTCACAGAGGTCATAGTTGAAAGCCGTGTTAGTAGTTGACCATAGATCATAGATGGTTGTTTTAAAAGTTCTAGTGAACTGTTAGGGTCGTATAAGCCGTAGTGATGAGTTGTAATAATGTTCGTAGGTCATAAATACCGAATTTTGGAGCTGAATGACCTGTGGATTGTGTTGGACATAGTTGGTCATATAGGTTATAACAGGGAGCTGTAATAATGTTTGTAGGCCACAAAAGTCAAAATTGGGAGTTACATGAGCTATGATAAGGTTTATACGCCATAGAGGTTGGAATTAAGAAGCGATTCATGAGCCACATAGGCAGCAGTTGGTCATGTAGGCCGCAGTGGTGAGTTGTAATAACAGTCATAAGTTGTGAAGGCCAAAGTTAAGAGTTGCATGAGTTGTGATAACATCTATAAGTTACAAAGGACGTAGTTGGGAGCTGCATATGTTGTGATAACGTCCGTAGGTTGTAGGGGCCAAAACTGAGAAAGGTGTGCATTACTACACTATATGTAGGGTGTGTATTGTACCATCTTTGAAGCATTGTTACACCATATTGGGGGTGTGTTGTTATGTCATCTTCAAGGTGCATTGTTATGGCATTTTAGGGAGGCGTCGCTGCACCGTATGTGAGGCGTGTCATTAAAATATGGTATGTGGGCTAGTTGTGACACTGTCTTTGGGTGTGTGTTCCTACATTATATGCAAGGTGCATATTGCACCATCTTCATGGCATTGTTACACCATCTTTGAGGTATATTGCTACACCTTCTTAGTTGTGTGTTACTCTGTAGGAAGCTTAATTACTCTGTAAGACTAATTATTACTCTGCACAGTGTTTCATTACTTCGTTACTTTGCATCATTATATTCAAGATACATTGAGATAAGGTATGTGGGTTAGCTGTTACACCGTCTTTGGGTGTCTGTTGCTAACTGTATGCAAGGTGTGTATTACACCATCTTCATGGCATTGTTACACCATCTTTGAGGTATTTTGCTACACCTTTTTGGTGTGTTACTCTGTAGGATGCTTGGTTACTCTGCAAGACTAGTTATTGCTTTGTACAGTGCTTCGTTACTTTGTAGCATATGTTGTGAGTTTTTAAGGGGCTTTATTGAATTGAGTCAAGGGTTGTTGTTGGTGGTTGATAGTGATAAGTGAGTTGTGGTCGACGATGATTAATAGTTGTAATTGCAGGTGACCTTTGTTGTACTTTTAGCATAAGACATTGGTCCTCAATTCCTTCTCCCTGAAGCTCCGGGCTTCCCTTAGTTTAAGGTTTAGGAGCCCTTTCATGAAAGGAGTATTTAAGGAAACCCTAACACCCTAACACCCTTGGACTATTTAATTTTGAGGATAGTATTCATGTTATGCCTATATTTGATTAAAGAATGAAAAAAAGAAATATTGCTATCGCCACAAGCAAAATAAATGTCATTAGCTTTTTGCTTAAGGAAACCTTCCTTTAAATCAATTGCTTCAACAAGGGATGCATGAGTCTGAGCCACATCACTAGCCCATTGAGGTGTGCAACAAACATTAGATTCTAATAGATCAACCTTAGTCTGTGCATCAAGGACTTTAGAGTGAACATTTCCAAAAACATGGTAATTCTAATCCCACAAATGTATACAACCTTTTTATGAAGTTGCCACAGCATGTACCAAGGATATCCCACAATATCAAACTGCCAAGCATGATTAATGAGATTCAGGAAAGTGTCATGGGAAGTCCAAATATTGAGGAACTTAAATTTATATCTAGGAGAATGTTTAAAGAAAGCAAATGTAAGTAAAGTAGGGCTATGATCAGAAGTAGCAGAGTTTAAGTGTTGGACTTTAGAAAAGGGGAAATAAGTGAAAAGGTGTTGGTTAGCAAGAAAACAATCTAATCTTTGCAATAAATGACCATGACGCCAAGTGTAAAGGAACCAGAGTATCCCATATCATGCAAACCAATGTCTGCCCCCTTATCACAAAATCGATTGATGAGGGTTGAGTCACATCCCCCTCCACCTCTCTTCTCAGAGGGTTTCATTATCATGTTAAAGTCCCCACCAACAAACCAGTTCTCATTAATTACCTCACTCATAATCACAAGTTTATCCCAAAGAAGGACCTTATCATGCAAAAGACAGCTAGCATAGACAAAGGTGGCCCACCCTTGAAATGCATCCATCTTGAAATTGGTAAGCAGGAACTGATCCTCATCCTCAACAATTGTTAAATTGACTTGTTGCTTCCAAAAGATCCAGATTTTATTATTTTTGTTACAAAAGTGATTGTAATGAGAGAATTTTCTAAAAATTTTGTCACGATTCACGGAAACTAAAGGCTCCAAGATAGCAAATATAAAAAGCTTATGAACCCTACATAAATGTTTTAGTCTATTAAGGGATCTACGGTCTGCCACTCCCCTAATATTCCAAATCAATATATTAAACATGGTGTCTTGAGCTCCCCTTTCTAGAAGATCTCGGAGGGGTGCCAGACTTTTTGCTATCATAGTGGTATATTCCACCACGAATGATGTTTTCACTATTAAGGTGAAGGATTTCATTTTTCCTTTTACCCTTCTTTTTCTTAGCCTTTTGAACCGACCATTCTTCCTCAAGCATGTTAGTAGCGGCCAACATGACATCAACAAGCTTTACGCTGAAATTCAAAGTGTTTAAGCAAACATTACTCACATTACCTTCCAAGGAAGTATCAGTTGTATAGTTGTTGACCTGCATATCTTGCTGACAACTACCATTTATATGAATATCATTACTTATGGCAATAAGAATAGTAATAATATCAGATATGGGAGCAATATTATCCAAGTGCTGGTATCATGGGACACAGAAGTGACTTTAGTACCATTTTGAGGAGCAACACTATCCCTAGTGTTAACTGTATCACTAGTGTTAACCACATGGGTAACAACATTATCAGTAGTGACATTAAGGGAAACCACAGGGGCAACAATATCAACAATATCAACAACAATAGTTACATGGGGAACATTGTCACTTGTAGAAATATCAGTTAAAACCGAAGGAGCAACAAAATCTTGTGCAACAATATCCCATTCATTTATAGCAATACGAAAAATAGTTGAACTAACAATTTCATGTGTAATCATATCCGTGTCAGGTTTGATGGGATTTACAATAGCTTCAATCCTAAGTACCCAACACTAGACCGGCACGGGTTCGTTCAGCTCCTTATTTTAAATGCCAATATAGACGATAACAATTACCAATGATATGTCCAAACATATGTCAATGAGTGCAGTAAGGTGAGTGTCGTTCGATCTCAACTTTCTGCCAGTAACCCTTATGTTCGGATCCAATCCAAATTTCATCCGAGAAAGGTAAGGTAATGTCCCGTTTTACTAAAACGTGAGCCTCGGAAAGCCTTGTAAGAAGGTAAGTGGGGCCATCCATTTTTAAAGGTGTGTCATATGCCGCAGCAAGGGAAAACAAGACCTCATGATTAAATAAGTGAAGTTTTAGTCCAGGAAATTTCAACAAAACCGGTATAATAGGTGGTTCAAATTTAGGAACAGATTCTACATTCCATTCCAGAAATTTCATAGAAATACCACCAAAATTAAGAGCATGACATGAAAATAGACATGTATAATCTTCGTCATTAAATAATTGTATAAGTATGTGTCACCCGTCAAGGGGACCAAATTTCCACATACCAGTTAACTTCAAATATTCAAAATCCCTTTTAACAACTTCAAGTTTAGGTAACCCATAAACAAATTTCCCCACTAATGCGTGACGACAAGATGAAGCTAGAACAGAAGATTCAACATCTGATACAAACATAGCAAGTTTCCCATTTTTTTCCCTCAATTTTCAGATAAAGCTAAAATCACCACCAATATGTAAAGCCTCATGAAAAGAAGGGGGGAAAAAACCAGTGGTGCTTGAAACAAAGTATATATTTGAAGTTAATATAATCACCACCAATATGTAAAGACTCCCTCATTCTGACACCACTATTTTCTATTGAATTTACTTAGTTTAAACGAGTTATTAAGCTCATTAAACTGGAGAACTCCTGTAAGCAACAGTTGGTTACCTCATCCGAGAATTCCTCATAAACCCAAAAGGAGTGTATTATGTTCGTTCACTATTTTGAAAGTGTAGATTTAATTTTGAAAATGTGTTTTATTGCTTTTAAGTTTCGGTTTAGTTTAACATGTAATGTAAACAAATGCAGGTAGAAAATGTTGTAAGGAAAATAAATAAAACTGCAAAGCATAAAATGTAAATGCGTAGCTGGGCCTCTACTATCGCTATATGGTTAGCATCATAAAATATAATATATTTGCAGGAAATTTAAATATATTACAGGAAAGTAAAAAGGAGCATCTGGTACGGAAAAAGTCGGAAAAAGAGTCGTAGCAAAACATGAGCAAGTAAAAGAAAATCCATAGTCACATATGGAAGATCAGAAATAATCGTAAGACATTGGTAAAGGTAAGGGCTCAAAGCTGGACTGCGTGCTTACCAACCTTAAGTAAGAATTACTAACCCAATAATCTATGGAGAGCAGTCCTAACCTCGATCCAAGTGATTAACCATGGACATTTATACATTTTTCATTTTTAATTTAATTTTCATGCATGTAGAATTTACTTTAACAGACAACAAAAAATTCATTTTTGTAAATACTTTGCACAGTAGTATAGTCCACAAGTTACTTTGATCAAGCTAGGATTACAGACAACCTAAGAGAATCGAAGGCAACAATCTCATCAAGAGTCGATGAATAGTATCATTGGTCCTTATCCTCTCCCTTTTTTGAAGGTCCTTGAGGCAGGTGATATAATTCTAAATCCCTCATTTAGCACACATTAACATCATCGTCATCGCCCAACCACCTAGACCACAAACTTACACAAGCTCGATAATCCATATGCGGCAAAAACAAATATCCTCAGTTGTTCATAAGGATTTAAATACCTTAGGAAAGACTCAAATCCTTGAGCATTGGGTCAATTAATGTGGGATAAGTAGTGTATGGAATTTTTAATGATTTAGGTGAATTATCTGGTCTCGAGGCATAACTTGGTGAGTCCCTAAAAGTATTAATGGATGATTTTCTTGAACAAAGGATAATAAGTTCAATTCTCCTTCAATATCCAAAAGATCATAAAAGTTTTTGGGGCATAACCCTAAACAACTCTTAAAACTGCTTGAACCATTTTAAGTTCATTTGAACTTATTATATAGTTTATTTGATAATCTGAAGTTAAATTTAGATGCAGTGGTAATTAAATTATCCTATGCTCAATGAACCTTGATGTTTTAACTATCCTATGCATGGTGTACCTAGACATTCACTTAATATTTCATTTAAGAGCTATGTAAGTGGATGATCATGAGGGCAAGTTGAAGACATTAATGATCTTGGACTCATGATTAAAGTCAGGCTTGTAGTGCATTAAAGATGTTTATGACTGATTAAGTTTCCTTTTCTAAACTTCATTAAACAAATTTAAATCAAGACAAACTCACTACTAAGCCCTTAAGTTAAGTTTTTAGGGTAGATTTGCAATAATCAAAGATATTAAATTAAGTGGATTTTACTCTCATTGAAATATTGCATTAATCACCAATTAGAGGGCTTCAAATGAGTAATTTATCATCTTCGTAGCTCAAGCCCACTACCTTAGGATCATCAAATTAGGTCAACTTTGAAGTCACAATAATTTAGGGAAATTACTATTTTACCCTTATTGTAGAAAAGTGGTAAGTTGGCTTCTACCTCTTGAACCCTCATATTTCAAACATCCAAGAGAGTTCATTATGATAATATTATTCATTTACCCTTTGAATTAACCTAAAATTTAATTATGATATCAAAATTCCATAATCACCATTTTGTCTCTAGGACTTTTCACTTCCTAAATCATTAAATTCAACTCAAATGACTTTGAGATTTTCTTGGTACCCCACTCATGAGTTAATTAAGAAATCAAGGGTGAATTTATGATTTTCTTATTTTTATTAAATTTTTAATAATTATTTTTACTTAATTTATGATTTTTTAAAGTTTCTAAATTTATTTAAATAAAAAATACCCTATTTTTCTACTTATCTGACTCAACACCATGCAATCCTACGAAAGCTCCAAAGCTCCACGCAACGCACACCCATTCAACACCGCCTTCTTTATAAGCACTGAATTGGCCTACACTTTATGCACCATTATCTCATCCAGAACAATCCAGAGCGTTTAATTGATACATGTAGAAATGGACGACATTCTTTAATCGTCCCCATCTGCTCTAAACCGAGAATAGTCCACACGAAAACGCTTCAATCTCACTTGATACTCAACCAAATCACTCAGAGTTTGTTTCTATAGCTTCATCTAATCAAGACAAACATATCAATATGGTTAAAAGTATATGAAATACACATTTGCTTCACAATTGGTGAATCAAAGCCATGAATTAGGGGTTTTAAGTTCCCAATAGGTGAGGCCTCAATTGGGTGGTTGCAAAAGCTTACTTGGAGTGCCATAAACATGCTTGAAGTGTCACCTTCCTATGGTATGGGGTCTAGGTATGAGTTCAACTAACAGGTGATGTGGCCTTGTTCTAGGAGTGGGTTAAAGTGCTCGAGAGAGAGGGGGTTTGATTGGGGAAGTGTTCTTAAGCTCTGATGAAACTTAAAAGTAGCTTAATTTTAGGATTTGGTGAGTTTTGTGAAATGGTCGCAAAAGATTCTTTTTTTGAAGTTTAAAATTAGGATTTCTCAGTGGTGGGGAGAGGCTAAAATGGTGGGAAGGAGCATCGTGTAAATGCTAGAAGAGTTTGATGATAATTGGGTAAAGTTTCTCTTAGGCTAGAACACTTCTTCTCATTTATCCATGAGAGCGGTCTTATTTATAGACCAGGCCATATATGCATATAGGGTAAGCCAGGGTGGCCAATTTGCAGCTTGGGTGGAGGGGAATTCGACACAAGTGACCAATGGAAGGTTGACACACTGGATGGGTATAATTTAGGTTTGGTCAATGGTGGAGACTCATTAGTTTTGAGTTTTCCAGCAACTATGCTGGCTGTCCAGAGCTGGGGTGGTAGTTAGCTGTCTCAGGGAGGTCAGGAGGCTTAATGGTGACAAGCTTGGGGCTTGGGAAGGTTGATTGCATGTGTAAGAGTATTTGGCCAAATTAAGGTGGAAGATCCTATGATTTGGAGGACCATTGGTCCATGGCTCAAAAGAGGGTCATTAGGTGACGTGATTAACACCTTTTGATGCTTAAGAATGTAAAAAGTGACTAAGCATGAGTTTAATTAAAAAGGTTTTGAGTTTGGTTTAGGAATAAGCTCAAAATTAGGGTTTGTGCTTGAAGTTGGATTTGGGCTAGGTTTGGGCTTGAATCCAAATCAAATGAAAACTCAAATTGGTTTAGGGAAGTGTCATGAATAATTTAGGACGTGAATTTTATGAAATTTAATTGGTCACATGGTTCAATTTAAATAGAATTTGAAATTGGGTCAATTTAGAGCTAATGGGTTTGAGCTTGGAACTAGGCTAGGTTTGGGTTTAGGTCTAGACTAATTGAGGGTTCAAATTGATCTATGGGAGTTTTATGAAGAGTTTAGGATTCAAAATTGGGGAAATTGGGTTGGTTATGGAGTTCAATTTGATGGAATTTAGGGGTAGGGTCAAATTGAGGATTTTGGCTCAATACTGAAATTAGGGTTTGGAAGATGGTTCAATTGGGCCCCAAATTAGTGTAGATTGGGATTAGATAAGTTGAAATTAAGTTTGGAATTGAAATTGGGTGAGATTAAAATGAATTTTGTGGAAATTGCAGGTGATTTGGAGGATTTAGACATTAAGGGCAATTTGGGGATTTTGACCAAATTTCGTGGATTCTGGGACAATTGAGTTCAATGAGTGTTTCAAATTGATTTTGGAGATATTTGGAATGAATTTGGAGATTTTGATGATTTTTGGGGCATGAGGAGTATTTTGGTAATTTTAGCAATTTTGGAGGTATTTTGAGAATTTTGGGTGTTTTTGACCAATTCGAGTGGTTTGAAATGGTTTAAAATGATTTTTGGAGAGAATTTAAGATTTTGAACAATTTTGGGAAAATTAGGGTTTCATGGTCATTTTGGTAAATTTGGAAAAGTTTGGGGGGTAAAATGGTCAAAATTGGAGTTTAGGTGAAAATGGGATTCATTGAGGAGACTAATAAAAAAATTACCCTTTTTGAGCCATAAAACCAAGGGAATTCTCATTTTGGATCCTCCATGTGTTGGCCCTAGCCATCCTAGCGAGGGCTAAGTGTTTGGGGGACCACCCACTTGAGTCTCCAAAGAATGGGGAACTAGGTTAAGCATGTTTAATTTAGGGTTTAGGTTGTGAGTAAAGGTGAGGTGTTCAAGTCTGTGTGTGTAAGAGTTACTAAGGCCACACCACCCAGGGCTAAAACTAAGGTCAGACAATCCTATGGGGACTCCTCTTGAGCTCCCCCATGTGGTTTCTTTCTACTAAGTGCTAGAGGTCAAAACCAAACATGTGGAACTCCAAAAAGAGTAAAGAAGGATTTGGAATTTCTAATGGGGTAGGTTTCCATCCCTAGCCTTCTTGAATAGTCAACATGAAAGTTCTATGATTGGATTCTAGGCTTTTAAGCAATAAAAACTAGACCTCAATAAAAGTGAGGTTAACAAGTTTTATTCTAGATTTATTTTAAATAAAAATTATGATGCCACTCATATTAACATATTTTTTATTTATGTGTGTGATAGCTTTTAAAAATTTAAGGATCTAAATATTTGTTTATTAATGTAATTATTCTATATTATAATAATTTTTATAAAAAGTTTCTTAGATTTTGATCCTAATTAAAAAAACCCAAAATTACAAGATAATCCATTTTATCATTTTTTTTGTAAGAAGGTCTTGATATAACCACCCCTTTAAAATTTCTAATTTTTTTTCATTTTGTGAACTTTTCTCATATACTTAATGCATTTGTTTTTTTATTTGTTTGTTTACTTATTTTTATACTTACATATTTGAAATGTTGTAGATAATATGCAAATTTTTGAGATTTTATATCCTTAAATGTCATATTTACTTTTATATTTATCATGATTTTATCCTTATAAACAGTATTAGTGATTTTTAAAAGTTACAGAGGTAGAGCTCGCATCACAAAGTCAAAACAAAAAGTTACAAATTTAGGAGATCAACATAATTACATCGGATCTTGGCATAGCTATGTTGGATTCACTGTTAATCCATTGTAATTATGTCAAACGTTGGCATAGTTACACTATATGAAATGTAACTTTGCCAACCACATGCATGGTTATGCCATCATCAGCTGAAATCTTCTTATAGCATGATTTTTTGTGAAATTTTTAGCAAGATATATAAAGGAGAGCTTGGGCATGACCTAGGGGAGGTGTAAGAACTTGGATAGCATTCTTACGGTAGAAATTAGGGTTTTACTTTAAACCCTCGAGGTTCTCTTCTTCTTCATTTAGGGAAGGAACTTCTAGGTGGAGTTTTTCTTTGAGTTTTGATAGTGTTTGTATTAGAGAGAGGTTTAGTGTTGGGTGTGTGAGTGATTGTGGAGAGTTAATTATTATAAGGCGTGCAGTTGATGTATTGTTGAAGGCAATTGACTTGATTCTAAGTTCTTTCCTTCTTATACCTTATCTTTAAATATTTTTAAAGAAATTCTCCATACTTTTCTTCCTTCTATATCACAACTAAATAACTTTACTATCTTGTGATATAAAGGTATTTTTTTCTGGTGTTTTTACTGTGAATTTCCCTATAAATGTTTTTTATGTATTTGAATTTCATATTTTGATGTGTTAACTCTTTTATTTTAATTTACTTTGATTAAAGCAAGATATAATAATAAAATCCTTTATGATCTAGGACTTATAGATGTCTCTGAAAAGAACGAGAAAGTTAACATTTGATAACCTAGTGAAATAGCCATATCGTTATTAGAAAATTGCAACCAAGAATGGGGATCCGATGAATCTTATGAAATGCTGCATGGTTAAGTCCCACTTAACTATAATATAGTTTCTAATTCTTCTTATAAACTAGACATGGGCTAAGAAGGATTGTGTCCCTGGTTGTCAATTATTACATAGGGGAATTCATTAAAAATATAGAGAAAATAAGATACCGGTGTCACAGAAGCATGAGCCTCGTCATATCTAAAGACTCAAAGTTCTTACATGCTAGTTATGTTTCTTAGTATTTTTATTATTATGCTTTTAGGATTGTTAGGATTTTTCTTCTTGCACTTAGATCAGATCAAACTAACTTAAGCAATGTAGCACCCTAAAACTTCCTTTTTTAGAAATATTTTAACAACTATCCTAATGAGAATGATGAGTTAACTCATAAATTGTATATTACATGATCGACATGTATACTTGTATTATTAGCGGACTTGCCTCACAAAAATTTTGGGCATCAAGTTTTTAACGTCATTGGCTGAGTTATGAGTCAAATTTTTTGAGTTTAGGAGAATACTATTTGGAACACTTAAGGGGTGTTGGTGGGCTAATTTAAGGTGGATTTACATTTGGATTTAACGTAAATCCACCAAACACCTTTTGTGCTCCCTTAAACTTGTCCGTCCACTTAAATCTGATTATTTTCTTAGCTTAATATAAATCCTTGATTTACTAAATCCAATTTGAAGGTGAATTTGAGGACCGAGTGCTTCATCTTTCCTTCACATTTGGCTTCCTTCATTTGTAGCTGTCATCCCAGTGGAGAAGAGTCAAAGAGGAGAAGAAGATCAAAGGATATGTTTGCTTGTCACTTGCTACACATCATCTCCATTGTTGTCACAGGCCAAAACCTCACCTACATCATTCAATTCATTGTACATTTATGATTTTGAGAGTTCTTCACCAATTTTCATAGTAGTTGGACTACACTATGCGACTATCACAAATATTTCATGGTCTCCAAATGCTAAATAACTCACGCTATCTTCTCAAGATGGGTATTGTTCAATTCTAGAATTTGATGATGATGAACTTGGTGTTCTTTTCTCCTTTGAAAACTTAATGAGTGCTTCGGAAGGCATTTCATGTGTCACTAGCATGAAGGTGGCATTGAAGATAAAATAGATATTGATCACGTAGGTGCTGATCATACAAACATGAAAGATAGTTTGAAGGTTGATGAAGAGGAGCAGATTCCACCAAACATGGTCAAGGCACCTGAAATAAATAAACCAAAAAAGAAGCGCATCACACCCGTTACTGTCAGTTAAGAGTCTTATCAGTCTCATGAGCATCACAAAGGTTAATGTGCTTACAAATGCACCAAGACTTTCTAAAAAAGAAACTCATTTATTTTGCATTTTGATGGATGTATGTGGAAAACCAAGGGAAACAAAGTGCTGTTGATGGAGAGATTGTATTAAAACAAGCATTCCTTGTCTTGCGGAAGTCACCATAATTGCGGTTGAGTGATCTTCTTACCATGGATGATGTTTGCTTATTATTCTCATTAGGATAATGTTACTTCTCCCTTATTAATGTCTTTTTGAAGATCTAAATTTTGTGTTCTTTTATGTCTTTAGGATAAAGTTGTTGTTTGCCCTGTAGCAAAGTCTGTTGTATGATTAACTTACTATCCTAAAAACCATTTGCAATGTAGTTTTATCTACTACTCCACCCATGTACTTTATGGCAGTGTATTTAGTAAGTTAATATTTTTTGGTTGTCTTCCTAATATATATACATATATATACATCTCTCTCTCTCTCTCTCTCTCTCTCTCTCTCTCTCTCTCTCTCTCTCTCTCTCT